>QRFJ01006324.1:0-157263 GCA_006176705.1 Cocos nucifera | reverse complement strand
TGTTGTCGTTAAGACACCGTGTTTATCAGTTTAATCCGACTTCTTAAAATCATTGAAAATGCGTAGATAGCAGTGAGTCGGGTCGAATCCACAGGGAAGGTAGTATTTTTAGATTTGAAATCTTTGATTTTTTTGAAAAGAAAAAGAAAAGAATTTGAGTTTTTGGAATAAAAAGTGAAGTCGGAAAATTAAAAGTAAAAATTAAAAGATGCAGAAATTTAAATTTGGTACTAAGATCTATTAGTTAGATCTTAGCATCTACTTGCAATAAAATAAAAAATAATAATTAAAGTATAGAAATTAAATTACAATAAAAATAAAAAGTAAGAAATTAAAATACAAAAATAAAATTTTTATTAATTAAAATTTTAGAATTTAAATACATAAAATTTAAAAAGAAAAAAAATAAAATAAAATAGCCTGATCTCTGATCTTGGATCGGCATTGGCAGAAAGATGGTGTAGAAGCTCGGCTCTTCTTCTCGGCATCCGTTGCTTCGAAGCAGCCTTTAACCCATAGCCTGGCTTCGCCCTGTACCAAAGCTTCACCTTGATCGGAGATGTTGATTTTTGGAGGCCTAGGGTCCTTTTTATAGTACTAGGAGGGCTGGATATTTTTTTCTAAAGGCAATATGGGACTAATGAACTTTGTAATCATCAAAATTTGAATAAAATTTGAATTAAAATAGCTCTGATATGACTCTGATAAGTTTGGTAAAATCTAGCCATTCAATAGGAAATCCAACGATCCAAAAATCATCAAAATCGGATGCAGATCAACTCAGATCGGGTCGGATTAAATTCTGGCCATTGGATCGCGCTTGATGGAGGAAATCTGGCCGCAAATCATGCGCCTGAGAGTTTGATCGCCGTCGGGAGCTTTCTGGACCGTCGGATCATCGCCTGGATCGAGCGCTGCCATCCGATGGTGATCCGCATGATGTCTGTAGCTGAATAAAATTCGGAAGCAACCACAGCCGTCCGATCCTGACCGCAAACAACCACATCCGTCCGATCGCGCAATCACTGTTCCCATGGACCGCGTAGACCGGCCGCACCGCACACCGCAACCAATCAGCGCCTCTGTTATCGAGCAAAAAGACTAAATTACCCTTGTGAGCCGCGATAAATTTTCTGTAGACCCTTTAGGGGTCTAGGTCCACCACGTGGCAAGCTCTGATTCGCCGGATTTTGCTGAGCTGGCGGTCCACGCCTGGATCGTGGACCGGCTGATGGCTTCAATGGCTGAGTCGGCTTTGATGGCTTGGCTTGGCTTGGTGGCTCGGCTTGGCTTGGTGGCTCGGCTTGCGGAGCCGGCTGAGCCGTTTTCTTTTTTATTTAATTTTTATTTATTTTATATTTTTAAAAATTCATATCTTTTCCATTTTAGCTCCGTTTTACTTGAAATTTATTTTGTTGTGATCAAAAAAATGAGCTCTTTCTATTGATAATAAAATTTTATTTTTTAATTTTTATTATTTTTTTATTATTTTTTAATTAATTTTTTAATTAATAAAAATATGAATTTTTTAAAAATTATATATAAATTGATTAATAATTCTTAAAAATTAATATAAATTAATTAATAAATTAATACTTTTATTGGTGAATTTATGATGCTTATCAACTGCTGATGCACCTTAGATCAAAGAACCAGATACACAACTGCAGCTTCGAGTTAGTCATTAACGAGAAGGTAGATTTTTTTATGACTACTCGAGGTGGTCATGCTTTGTGCCCATGTTCTCTAATAAGTATCTATACTCTCACTCTAGTGTCTCTACACCATAGATTCAAGACTCATCTACTATGAAGAAGCGATTATACACTAACCTTCGGGATCAATCACCATTCTTATGACGATCCTACGGTCAGGAGCCTTTTATGAGTTAATAAATGAAAATTCATGTCTTAAATTTTCAACTCTTGAAAATATGAATTATCATTACCGTTAACTCAAGGGATGTATCACAGACACTAAATTATAATTTTATTATTTATAGTCAAAATAATGTATACACATTTCTGATAGAAAATAATTTATTTTATTATTTATAGTCAAAATTATAATTTTGCCCCTAGAAGTGTATTACAAGTGTCAGCCAATTCTGACTTCTAGGGCACACATATCTAACACTTATCGGCAGATGGAATTATCATTCATTTTATGATTTCTTGGCTATATCTTTCTAAATGGTGGTAAGGTTAGCCAACCAAAGTTGGGCCTAATCATTCATTGATTAGATGGGCCATGTATGGTCATGTTAATGGTTGAATCTAATCAGACCTTTTCAGTGGAGGCCAAAGTCTACTAATTATGGATTGGGATAAAATTTAATTACTAAAAATTATTTGAAGAAATAATTGATTATAAACCTACCGTTAGATGCACATGGATTGGCCAACCAAAGTTGGGCTCGTGTGTAGTCTATGTGGATTCTAGTGCCCACTAAGAAATTAGGATAATTCCTCGAATTAGAGGTAGGGACTATCAATTCGAATAAAATAGTGAAATAATCTTTTGATTAAAGTCCAAATCTTTAGGTTTAATGAATGAATTACTAATTAAGTTATATTTTTTTTTGGTGCAGATATGTCCACTTTTCTATCGCTCCGATCATTGTTGGACAATGATAAGTTGGTGGGACCGAACTTTGATAGCTGGTATCAAAACTTGAAGATAGTCTTGGAGTATGAATGGATCCTATATGTGCTGATGAATCCTGCACTTGAGGAGCCTACTACCAATGCATGTAGAATAGTCAGAGACACATACCAGAAGTGGCTTAGTGATCTGACCATGGTGCGTTGCATCATGCTGGCTTCCATGAGCGATGAGTTCAATCGTAGATTTGAGACAGCTCAGCCATAGGATATGCTTGAAGTGTTGGAGGATTCCTTTAGCACACCTAATGATGTGAAGAGGCACAAGACTAGTTGTGCCATCTTCAACACTAAAATGCAGGATGATGTCTCTGTCACTGATCATGTATTGTACATGATTGAGCTAATAGAGTGATTGAGCAAACTTGATTTTTTCTTGCATAAACAACTTGAGAAGGATGCAATACTAAACTCATTGCCCAAGTCCTTTCCCCCATTCCTTACTCATTTCAGAATGACAAAGCCTGAAGTAGACTGCCATGGGTTACTGGGATTACTTCAGAACTTTAAGAAGGATCACCAACTCCACAAGGAGTCGGTGAACTTAGTGGGAGGTTCATCTTCTGATTCTTGACCCTTTAAGAAAGGAAAGAAGAATAAGAAGAAGAAAGTTAAGAAGGTGCAAGTTTAGGCTGGGACATCTATGCAGAGCCAGACCAAAAAGATCAAGCTCGATAAGAGTCAAGTTAAATGCTTCTTTTGCAAGAGGCAAGGGCATTGGAAAAGGAACTATCCTAGTACATTACCTCTCTAGACCCAAACAGGCAAAGAAAGAAGCAAGCTGTTGCTGGGCAAGGTATTTATATGATAACTCCTTATAATTTCTCTATTTAAGATATTATTAACTGATTATTGAATACCGATAGCCCATACCATATTTGCAATTCGTTGCAGGGGTTGTAGGTTAGTAGAAGATTCGAGCAAGGAGCAAGGTTCTTGAATATTGGAGATGGAAGACCAATTTTAGTTTTAGCTTTAGAAATTTTGAAACATATATTTGAGTCCCATATCATTGTTCTTAGTGATTGTCATTTCTATCCCAATTTTTTTTTGAATGTTATTTCTGTAGGCCTTCTGGCCAAAAATAATTATGAAATATCAATAAAGAAATAAGTTTGTAATATCATTATGAATGGTGTTACTATTTTCTGTGGACATTTGAACAATACTGTGTATATGTTATCACAACCTATTAACATAGTCTATTCCACTGGCAAGCATCCTAGATTAGACAGGGTGTTAGATATCTATTTATGGCACTGTAGTCTAGGTCATATAAATAAGAATAGGATAAATAGGTTGACTTAAGAGGAAATTCTTGAAGTTAGTGATTGTGAATCACTTCCAACCTATGAGTCTTATCTTCTTGGTAAAATGATTAAGTCATCTTTTACTGAAAAAGGAGAGAGAGCCACTGAGCTCTTAGGTCTAGTACATACTGACGTATGTGGACCAATGAGCATAAATGCCAGAGGTGGATATGTCTACTTCATCACTTTCATAGATGATCTATCCAGATATGGATATATCTATCTGATGAAATATAAGTCAGATTCTTTTAAAATATTCAAATAATTTTGAAGTGAAGTAGAAAAATAAATTGAAAAGAGTATTAAAACTTTTTGATCTGACCGAGGAGAGAAATATCTTTTTGATGAGTTTCTCATATATTTAAGAGAGAATAGGATTCTCTCCTAATGGACTCCTTCAGAAACACCACAGCATAATGATGTGTCTGAAAGGAGGAATCAAATTCTATTAGATATGGTCCGATCCACGATGGATTTTGCTAGCTTGTCGATATCCTTCTTGGGATATGCACTCAAATCGGCTTGTTATCTATGAAATAGGATTTTAAGTAAGTCTGTACTTAAGACTCCATATGAGATATGGATAGGGCATAAGCCAGTACTTTCACACCTTAGGGTTTGGGGATACTCGACTTTTATCAAACGATTAATTATAGATAAACTTGGATCTAGGTCTGACAAGTGCACATTTATAGGATACTCAAAAGAGACCAAAGGATACTATTTCTATCATGCTGATGAACAAAAGATGTTCGTCAGCCTTCAGGCAACCTTTTTGGAAAAGAAGTTTCTTAGTGAAGGAACTATTGCCTCTAAGGTTGAACTTATTGAAGTTCAATAGGTAAAAAAATTGACACCTATCACTTAACCTGAGTCAAATTTGATTAGATCAGATCTAGAGCCCAGTATACCTGCACCATTAAGATAATTCGATAGAGTACCACATCATCTAGATAGATACCATAATTTCTTGGTCCAAGATGATGATCCCATCAAATTCGATGAGAACGATGAGGATTCAATCACCTATATGGATGCTATGAAGAGATCTGATTTCTAGAAATGGCTTGAGGCCATGAAATTCAGAATGGAGTCCATGAAGGTCAATGATATATGGACATTGGTTGACCTACCCAAAGGGGTTAAATTCATTGGGTGTAAATAGATGTTCAAAAGAAAAAGAAGCACAGATGAAAAGGTGGAGACTTATAAAGCCCATCTAGTTGCCAAGGGGTATCATCAATATTATGGTATTGACTATGACAAGATGTTTTCCCTATGGCAATGCTCAAATTCATTTGGATTATACTTGCAATTGCTGCCCATCAAGACTATGAGAGTTGACTGAAGAGGTGTATATGATACAACCTAAGGGATTCACATCCATAGATGAGTCCAAGGTATGCAGGCTTTAGAGATCCATTTATGGACTAAAGCAGGCATCTTGGAGTTAGAACATGCATTTTGATAAAGTGATCAAAACGAATGGCTTCGTTAAGAACGAAAAAGAATCCTGCATTTACAAATGGGCAAATGGTCTAGTAGTAGTATTTTTTGTCTTGTACGTGGATGATATTCTCTTAATCAAGAATGACATCCATACTATAGGAAATAAAAGTCTACTTATCATCACAATTCTTCATGAAGGACTTGGGTGAAGCATCCTACATCCTAGGGATGATGATCTATAGGTATAGATCTAAAAGGATGCTTAGGTTATCCTAGTCTATGTTTATAGATACTGTGCTGAAGAGATTCAGCATGGAGAATTCTCGAAAGGACTATCTTTCGATAGGCCATGGAATTTCTCTCTCTATGGATTGTCTGACAACTTCTGAAGAGAGAGAGCATATGAGTAGAGTCCCATATGCTTCAATAGTGGGATCTATCATGCATGCCATGATATGTACGAGACTAGACATGGCATACGCACTAGGAGTAGTGAGTAAATATCAGTCTGACCCTGAAGAAAACCACTGAAAAGTGGTTAAAATCATCCTTAAGTATTTGAAAAATACTAAAGACCAATGGTTGGTTTATGGCGAGTAAGATCTAAAACTTGTAGGATTTATAGACTCCAGCTTTCAATCTGACCATGATGATGGTAGAAGCATGTTGGGATATATCTTTACTTTGAATGATGGAGCTATCTGCTGGAAGAATTTCAAGCAGCATACTATTTATGAAGTAGAGTATGGCAGATTCTATTTATGAAGTAGAGTAATTGCAGCATCAGATACCATAAAGAAAGCTATATGGCTAAGGAAGTTTATCACCGATCTCGAAGTAGCACCCTCTCTTGATGGTCCGGTCCTGCTCTACTGTGACAGCACTAGTGCCATTGCTCAGGCGAAAGAACTGAAGACACACCAACGAACAAAGCACATTCTACATCGCCTGCACCTGGTTCGGGAGATCGTGGATAGAGGTGACATAGACCTTCAGAGGATCGATAGAAAGAAGAACCGACCGACCCCTTCACTAAAGCCCTGGTGATAAAGGGGTTCGACAATCACATGTCAAAGATGGATATTAGATACTATACCGAGTGGCTTTAGGACAAGTGGATGTTATTAAAAAATGTGTCCCAAAGCCAATAGTCGGCCTTTTGATGGTTGAGCTATAATGTATCTGTAATTGATTCATTAATAAACAAAATATACTTTTGTCATTTTTCATCATAAAATATTCATCTTCTAACGAACTCCATTATTATGATGAAGTCCTTAGGACTATTTAGCTTCGATAAAGAGAGGATTTATTGATTAGTTCTTAAATCTGTTCACGACCAAATGATAGGATATTAGTTAGGATGATAGCATCTATCGAGCATAGATTGCTATATGCTATATAGATTGGTTGTCCTCTTAACCAAGAATTATGGAGACACTGGTATGGCATACAAGTGAGATGTATGGGTACATCATCATTGAATGTGACCAAGTCTAGAGCATTCTGCTATCGAGAATGTCTCTGATGGGATATAGGAATAAGTATCCCTTAGACCTAAGATTATCTCAGTGACTTGTAAGCAACTCACCATGCTTTGGTACCAAGAACTTTTATACGCAAACTTAGCTCGAGGAAAAAGAGGATCCCAATTACTTACATGCTCACCTACCAAACATCAAAATAAATTTTCTAAACTTCTATTTATGACTTTAGTTTGGCCATCAATTTGTGGGTGATATGATGAAGAAAACTTTAGTTTTGCCCCCATTAAATATCGTAAGATTTTCCAAAAATAGCTGATAAATCTAACTTCCCTATTGGATATTATCATTGGCAATCCATGTAACTTAATGATTTCATCAAAATATAATCGGGCTACTTTTGAAGCATTAGATGTTTTGGGATAAGGTCAAAAATAGGCCATTTTCGAAAACCTATCCAGTACCATGCAAATTGAATCATTCTTTCTTGCTATTCATGGTAATCCTAAAGTAAGATCCATGCTAACATCTTGCCATAGACAGTCAGGTATAGGTAGTAGGGTATAAAGTCCAATGTTTTGCTTGTGCTGTTTTGCCAAAGGACAAGTCTAGCATTGGGCAACTATCTAAGCAATATCATGCTTCAAACTAGGCCAATAGAATTGGTTCTCTATAGCCTCAATGCTCTTATTTCTACCAAAGTGTCAAGCTAGTCCACCAGCATGTAACTCCATATGAGGAAGTCTCGGATAGATGTTCAGGGGATACACAATTTATTGTTCCTAAATAAATAGCCTGAAGGAAATCGCGTAGGGTCTAAGCATGCATTTTTTAGACTTTTTTTGAATAAAATAGTAGCAGATGTAAATATTAATCTAAAATTAATACTATGCATGCATTAATCATATCAAATAAACCCTACTTAGGATCTAAATATGCTAATATGTGACAGAAAAATAAAATGCATTTGATCAGCAAATCGAATCTGCTAATCGATACGAGTTCAGAACTTGATAACATTTCGCAGGTAGGTGGTCTGCATGATTTGAATCTATCAAAAGAAGCTATGGTGTTATGCTGTAGCCGCACACTCTTTCGGCCTCTATGGATGGTCCACACGAAGCTCTTGATCCCGACCAGCTCCACTAGAGTGCTAGCTCCTTACTGGGGCCTTCGATGGCTGGTCACGATCGATCCAATTGATCATATACTTTTTGATATTTTAAAAACTCAAAAAAATTAGAACATAAATATTGGAGGATGATGAAGAGGTGTTTCAAATTTGGTAGCGATCTGATGCTCACAGTACTCGATCTCTCCATCCGAACCCAGATTCCCAAAACTAGGATTTCACTCAACCCAAAAATCCTGACACATAAAAATCCTATCACGCCCTCTCTATGTGTAGTTTTTCCATAAAATAAGTTTTCATAGAAATATGACTTTTAAATCTATAAAACCTATTTAGATCATATCTATAAATTGAGTATCCTTAGAGGTGAAAATCAGAGGAGAATAGAGGCATAAGGGAAAAGTAAAAGTGCTGTAGGACCCTGCTCACCTTCACTCCAAGATTTTTTTCTACCAAAACTAATGCCCAATCATTCTAAAATTTTTACCACATCATTCTAACGTCTTCTTATGCATGCACAAAAATTCTCATAATTTATTAATGTGAATACCATGGGAAAAGTGCATGGAAAAATGATAAGGATTGAGTGGTTAGGAGGTTTTAACCACTCACTTGATTTCAAAAATCAAGTGAGCTTCTTATCTTTATCCAATGCCTCCTCCCATGTTTTTAACATATAGAAAGGACTATCCTTCTATGTGCACATATTTTTATTTCTCTAAAATTATTTGACAAACAAAAGGGAGGGCATGGGAAGCAGATAACGTTGGGTTGGTTCCAACCTCTAGTAAACTGAGTTGAATTCAAAACTCAACTTACTTTGAACCGATCTAACCCTTGAATCAAGTCAAAAGCAGATAAAAGAGGGAGTACAAAAACCTTCTGAGTGAGAGAGAAGTTATGTACAAAAAATTTTTGGGTGTGGAACAAGAGTGGAAAAGTCAAAAAATGATGGGCGCATGGGAGAATTTTAATTCAAACATTATTTGACTTGATCCTAAATGGTTTCAACCAAATAAATTAATCTAGATCCAATTAGACAAGGTTAAACCCAACCAAATTAGAATTAGCCTAATCTAATAAAATTCTAATCAAATTAGAAATTAATTAGATCTAGGACTTCATCAAATCAGGGTCAAAACTTCTATAGCGATTAGGTCATCTCATGACCTGATCGGATCAAACCCATTTGAATCAAATTCAATCAAATTTGATCGAATCCTCATCGCTCAATCAAATTAAGCTAATCAGCAATGAATTGCTAATTAATCCTCCAAAAATATCTAAGTCTAAATCAGATGGATTATCGGGCAACAGAATTCCATCAACATGAAACTGCTGAAGAGTCCCAATCCAGTGGGACTCTTGAATCCAGTGTCACAAACAAATGAAACTTGTGATCTTTGAGTCCCAGACTAGTGGGACTCCTAATCAGAGAGTCTTAAAAGAGTAGGACTCAGAGTCCCAGTCCAGTGGAACTCTTGATCATAGAGCCCTAGGTCATCAAGACTCATGATTAGCCATCAGATCAGGTAGGAACTCCTTATGTGTGTGACCCCATAGGATCGAATTCTAAGCTGATAGCATAGGAACCAATTTTCTGTACCAATCGATGTGACCATCTAGCAATGGTACCCAATGTTCGGATAGATCAAAAAGTCATAACGCAACAATGATGAACCTATGAAATATGGTTATCGTATAATTCATCCCCTTGATCATGATACTCAAAAGGATGATCTAGGGTTTACTGTCAACCCTATAATTCATCCACATCATATTTCAAAATTTAGCATTCATCATATGGACTACCTCGGCTGAGGATTTGCTAAATTGAAATACAGCGATGCACTTGCTCCAACACTTGGAGGAATCAATCCTATCTTGACTTACACACCAACAAGCCAGGTACTTGACTGCACCCAGTAGCCTTCCATCACTGAATTAGAAATTCGGATAGTCCGGTACCTAAGTACAGTGAGTTGCTTGCAAGTCACCGTGGTGGTCTTAGGTCTAAGAAACACTTATACCCATATTCTTCGAGGCTAATCTTGATAGAAGAAAAGCTCCAGAGTTGGTCACGTTCAGTGCAGATGTACCCATACATCTCACTTGCATGCCATGCTAGTGTCTCAACACTCCTTGGTTATGAGGACAACCAAGTCTGAGTAGAAGCCGAGCCAGCTCGAACCCTGAGAGAGCCAGCCTGAGCAACAGAATAGAGAGTGGTGATTCAAGCTCTAGTAAGAGACATCACCATTGAGCTGACCTGAATACTGACCGAGCTAGCTCGAGCTATGAATAGAATAGAATGTGGTTTCTATTCTAGCTTGGGATTGGATTTAATCCTAGGAACTTAGGACCTTGATTTGTAAGATCCTAAGAGAGCTAATCTATGGATTGGACTGGAATTTGTCTAATGGATGTGTGCATGGGAGACATGGGTGTACATGGGCTTGGGGAATGCATCACATTAGGTTAGCTAGGAGAGGTTTTTAGATTGGGTCTTATTTGATCAGGTATATATACTCTGTACTGAGTTTTGTAAACTATGCATGGAATCAATACAAGCCTTCTCATCCTAAAATCTCTCTTCCTCTTTCGTTCTCTCCCTTTTCTCCATGCCCTAGGGTTTGCTAGGATTTCAACAGAAAGGCCATCTCTTTTCTTGTATCCTTATTGCTATTTTTGCAATCATTGAGTAGCAAGAATTGTTCCCAATGGATTAGTATCAAAGCAGCCATCTGGAACAACACATTTCTTAGTCTCTTCAAGCTCTACACTCAAGTGGTATTTCTTGGCAATATATTCTTTAAAAGTTTGTTTGGATGCCTAGCGAAGATGGTTGATCTCGACTGTGGCTTCTACATAGTTTTTCTTAGATTTTTGGAGCTCATCTTCAGTTTTCTCCAACTTTCGGCTGACTTAACAAACTTTCTTCCTCAAATTTCTAATATGACCCTTCAAAGGAATGCCCTGAGGCATTTGTATAGCTTCAGCAGGAGACTGCACTTGGTGTATAAGCATATCACAACATAGAGATATGACAAAAGAGAAAATTTAGTTTCATTAATAGAAAAACTTTAAGTACATAAGGTGTGAAAGAAAAGAGAAAAAATATAATTATTAGAGGTCTCAGACCTCTAGAGATCGAGTGGCAAAAGTGCTCAACGTGACCTTAGCAGGTGCTGGCTCCTCGGTTGGCACAGCAATGGGTTTAGCAAGTTTGGTAGGGCAAACTCAGCATAAAGAAGATCAACTCTAGCCATGGGAGGCTCACCTCATCTTCAAAAGAGTCTTCTACTAAGAAGCTGAAGTCCAACTCAGAAAACCTCTCAGCAACCTTCTTCTGGACAGAGGTCGAACCCTTTGACGAAGGCCTCTTGAGCAAACACCACAATAATATCTTTAATTTTCCTAAAGATTTGAAGGATGAAATAGGTTCCTCCACAACCTCAGTGACTCGCTTTATTTCTTTAATGATATTGACCTCAGCCTTCTTCCTCTTCTCCTCCTCCAAGGTTAGTGCAGCCTTCAACCCCGTCGAGGCCTGCTCTTCCCTCTTGAGCACCTTTTAAAGATGCCCAACCTTGGTCGAAAGATGCTCCACTTCAATCTTGTATTCTTGAGTTTCCTCCATGGCCTTTGAGGCCTCAACCTTATGAATATTCATTGCCTTGATATTGTCGATCAGTTGGTGACCCACCTATAAACGACGAAGTCAGTTGTGCCACTAGAGAATGCATGATTGAAGTTGAAGATGGGATAAAATAATTACATCAAGGAAAGTCCCGAGAGAATCCTTTGTCCGCTGCTCAAGGTTGGTAAGAATGATGCTATCAACAATGTTTTGTAGAGTGCACCCATCAAATAGGGCTTTGATGACCTTTCAATCGTCGAACGAGGCATGCTCCCAATTGATGCTATCACCATTGGACTCCCCAAAGATCTTTTGGGGTCGAGCATTCTTAACAGTAGCCTTCTTCTTCTTCTTTTCTACCTCCTTTTCCTTTTTGACAGGATGTGTTGGGGCAGGAACCTCGATAGGCAGACTCGAGATTGTCGAAGAAACTATAGTCTCGGGAGCGGGAGCGGCCTGTGCTGAAGCCGTCGAGCTTGAGCCTCCAATCATCGTCCACTTGGATGTCTCCATAGGGGCATTGTTCTTTTGTTTATGGGCCCAAAGTCTCTTTGACAACATTTTTAATTCTTTAGGGGTCATTTCTACAACAACAGGTAAGCCAAGTTTAGGAAAAAGATGAAAGAATAGGAAAGAAGGTGCAAGTGTATATCTTTTGGGTTGAATGGTCTTAGGCCAAGGTTGAATAAAGTCTGATCATCTCCTGGTTTGCACAATGGGGGAGCTTTATAATTTCTTAATGTGTTGGCAGAGTCGAGGTCTTCTCTTTTTAGCCCTAGAGCTCTGCGAATTGAATCCTTCAATTGATTCTATTGAGGAAGCCCTAACTCTATAGAGGGATAGAAAACAAAGAAGAATTTTTTCTTTCAATTATGAATAGAGGAAGGGGCACCCATGAGCAACCCTTTCCTATTGAACTAAGGGGACAAATACCATCAGTCTTTTGTAGAAGGATGACGCTTAAAAATAAAGAAGGTTCGGAATAGAGAAACTTTAGGATGGACCTCGGCCAGAATGCATAGAGCAAGGAATCCTATGATGAACCTAAAGGGGTTCAGGACCACTGAGGCAAGAGATATATCTAAGAAGAAAAAAAGTACAATCATGAAAGAGAGAAGGGGAAGCCTCAGCTGAACACAAAAAGCCTTCAAGTACAAACAATGGTGACCCGAGGGAAGTGATGCAAGCTCGACAGCTTGATCTAAGAAGCTCCAACTCAAACTCCAGAGGGATTCTATACTGAATCCTAATTAAAGATAGATCTTCAGGAGAAAGAGAACAAGGGATGGTTTTCGGGATAAAATCTGGATGAGCTACCTCCTTAGGCTTAGTTTCATTCCGAAGGCTAAGGTTTGAGAAACTTGGGTTGGGCGGGTTCCTAGAACCACTAGATCAAGAAATGTCGGAGGTCATTTTGGATTAAGTGGAATTAGAAAAATCCATTAACATTAGAAGAAATTGATAAATAGACTGGATGAATAAAGAGAAGATAGTTGACCCCCCTAAGAAACTCCTAAGTATCGAAAAATAAAAGAGCGAGCAAGAAAATCTAAAAGAAGAGTTAGGGCACTAACCTAAATCAACCAGAGGTATTGGAGATGTAGTCGGTAAAATGGAAGGTGAGTGGAATAAGGCACCATAGGAAGAATGAAACAAAGCTCTTGGGCTTCAAGAAGACGAAAGGCGAAGAGAATGAATGAGAGAGAAGATGAGTTAGGGTAAGGAAGAAAAGGGGAAGAACAAGTTTAAATAGTCAGGAAAGCTTTGAGATGGTTATGATTGTAGATCGCCTACACCCAAACATCGTCTGTCCAGTGTCCCTCTCATCATGGTTGCAGCAAACATCTGACAAAACCATTATAGCACCACGCATAAAGCTCCATGCTGGGAGGAATTTCAAATGCTGAAGTCGTTTCAAGTCATTCGACATTAAAGAAGCTTCGGTGCTAGCTTGAATATGCCAAATCTTTTCATCTCTCAAAGGCAAAAAGCAAGATGAAACTTCGGCAGTCACAGATTTTGTTACTTTCTTTATCCGAATCTCAAACTCGGGAGTAGGAAGACAAGTGTTGGGGGTAAGATGGCTCCCGTCGAAGTCCAATCAAATATCCGACCTTGGTATCATGCTATCTAGAGTAATGATGGTTATATCTAAAGTTCAACCAAGTTGTTTCCCTATTCCAGGCATGTTCTGAATGGTCGACCTTTAAATCTTACACACTAGATGACCCTCTAAATGATAATCCTCTTCGCTTTCTTCCGATAACTGTAGAACTTGTCAAAGACATACTAAATTTTGGCTAGATGAACTTGAATAATAAAAGGACTTGCGATTCAACTAGTTTCAATCCCTGGCTTAAAGTAGATAGTAGGCCTCCAGCAAATATTGAACCATAGCACCGTTCGATCTTGTCTAGTGGCCGACTTTGAAGGCAG
This sequence comes from Cocos nucifera, assembly GCA_006176705.1. NCBI lineage: Eukaryota > Viridiplantae > Streptophyta > Magnoliopsida > Arecales > Arecaceae > Cocos > Cocos nucifera. The sequence goes on along the minus strand of QRFJ01006324.1, from coordinate 143,149 downwards.
CCAAATTCCTCTACTTCATCTTGTGGGCTATAGATCTTGGTAGCTCTACACCAAGGACTACGGACAGACCAACTTGAGTCTGCAAGAGGACTTCACCATCAACATAAGTCCAATCTTCAATTTGAAATAAGTAGTAGCTGTTGAAGGAAAATCCTGATTTTTCGGACTAGGTTCGTTCAGATCTGATTGGATCAAGAGATATATTTCAAAATTTTTTCTCTTTGATCCAGATCAGATCTAGGATGTTTCAAATCTAATTTTTATTATTTTAATAATTAAAATAAAATCTAGATAAATTAAATTAAATTTAATTTACCTTAATGTAGGGTAATCCTGTTTCCCGTTGATGATCCTGTAAGCAGCGGAAGGTTCTGGATCTAGCCACGCAAGTGCCTGGCCTCTATCAGTACCCACTCGGGTTGGATCTAAAGATCCTCTTTTTCTCTATCACATCTTCAAAAATTAGATCTGAATCTAATTTGGAGGATCTTCAAAACACCTTTCGAAGATGAGCAGTTGTCCTTTGCAGCAGCGCAGCCTTCTAGCTTTCTATCGCATTTCTCTCATCTGGATTGCACCAACTTGGATTCCAAACTTCATTGGGCATGGAGAGGAGAGGGAGAAGATGGACTTGGCATGGAGGAGGAGAGGAGAGGCTGCCTTAGGGCATGGGATTTTCAATTGATTTCAGATACTCCTTGAGTTGGGTGCAGGATCTTATTTATAGGCTATGCGTGATCCAAATCCTCTTCTTCCCAACCAATCACAATCTTTTGTGAAATCAGATCTAACTCTGATTGGTGGGAATAGAGTCCCTTGGATTTCTCCTTAGATGATGCCTAAGATCAGTCAAACATGGTTCTTAGGAGAAGTCTAATCGGAATCCAAAAAGGAGATGGAGTCCCTGTCCAACAGGGACTCCTGGGCACCTCTAGCTTGGGCACACGGTAAGGGTGGCGTACGCCCTCCTCCTTGCTAGGTTCTGATAGAGGGACAAGCCCCCACCAGCTCCCCAATAGGTGCATGACACGTAGACAGAAGTCAAAGTATCAATGGTCAACATTTGACCAGTCAAAGATCAACTTTTAACCAAAGTCAAAGGATGAGAAATGGTAGGTGACCAAAAATGGTAGGTATTGTCTTACAAAATAAGACAACTCTTTTCTGACCTGGACAGGCTCCAGTCAGACCAAGTGAAGGCCTCTGAATGAGCACAAACTTCTTTGGCTTAGTAAGGACAACTATTTATGATAGTAAAAGAAGAACGTTAGGTTCAATCGAGTGCTAGCATGATTTCTTTGAACCTAATTGAATCCCATTCAGATCAATTGAACTGGATCAGTTCAATTGATGATCACCAGATTCAAATACTTGTTTGCGTGATCCAGTTAGGTTCAGTTCTATATGGTAATGGGTTATGTCATGATCTCTATCATCGACATCATCAAAAATCCTTTCGATGGATCAAAACTCTTCTAATTCGAACAGCTAGAATGATCGATCATCTATATCATTCTAATTGCTCCCAAAATCTACCAGTGACACCTAGTAGTATATGGTGGCAACCCATCAGAGCTGAATGCAAACCTCTTAGTACAGCTATCTGTGTGATTAAGTTCTTCTATCTTGAGCCTCGATCAGATTAGGGATTTAGGTGAACACGTCAAACCCTAGTCTTTGTCATATAATGTAATCATTCGATTAAAGTCTGATGTGAAAATCTAAATAGAAACTCTTTCTATTATTTCACTCTGTCATGGCCATGGGCTTTTGGACTTGATTCTCATGATCATCATAGGGCTGCTCCTCTACCACCAAGGTAGATAGATTCCATCTTGATGCAATCCAGTTCTTACAATGAACATACTATAGCCAACATACACCTCAGAGTTACGAATGGCTAGGAGACTGAGTTATGGTGTACTCAAACTATAATACCCTCAAGGTGAACTACCGATGCATCTCAGATCAAAGAACCAGACACACCACTACAGCATCGAGTTAGTCATTGACGAGAAGGTAGACTTCCTAGTGACTACTTGAGGTGGTCACGCTTAGTGTCCTCGTTCTCTAACGAGTACCTATACTCTCGCTCTGGTGTCTCCACACCATAGACTCAAGACTCATCTACTAAAGAGAAGCGATTATACACCAATCTTCTGGATCAATCACCATCCTCGTGATGATCCTATGGTCGGAAGCATTTTATGAGTTAATAATGATTATTCATATCTTAAATTTTCAACTCTTGAAAATATGAATCATCATTACCATTAACTCAAAGGATGTATCACAGACACTAAATACATATATGTGATAGAAAATAACCCATTTTATTGATTTTAGTCAAAATTATAATTTTGCCCTTAGAAGTGTATTACTAGTGTCAGCCAATTTTGGCTTCTAGGGCAAATATATCTAACAGTAGCCATCCCATAAATAGCAAATCTCAATACTCCTCCATCTCATCTTCAAGTCAACCTTGGACATTCATCGAACTCCTTCAAGAGAGCCTGGCTGCAGTCCTCGTTGAAGAGCCTGCCAGCCCTTTCTGGCCTTCAGTCTATCAAACTAGAATGCCTACACCCACTCTCCACCAACCTTGAAGGCAGCCGAGCTCCTAAAAGCTTTCAAAGATAGCTCCTTCAAGCATGAACAAAATCTCAGAAACCTTCAACCTTCTATCGAAACTCCAGTAAATGATCTCCAACCACCAGCAAGTTTTGACAAACGATAGTCCACTTTCTGTAACAAACTCTAAGTGGCTCGAATGGGATTCTAATATTTAGTTACGACTATCACCATTATTTTGTTATGAGCTCTACCTATAAAATGGATCCTCTAGATACATTGCTCTTCTCTAAGCTCTCCTCTCTATTCTAATTTTTTTGTGTACTCCATTCTTGTTGGCTAGAAAGCTAACTTGACCAATGAACGATCCCGTCGGAGCCTCTCACCTTCGGTCTAGATTTTATTTTATAAGTCTCATCGGTGAGATCATCTCCTCCACCTCCAGCAAACTCTAGTGTCTAATAATTTTCTGCACCAACATAACCTAATATCCATGCCAACTAATCCAAGTCCCAAGGGCTTGGGACTCTTGGCGCATAAAAAAATTAGGGCATGCACACTTGTGCATGGAGAAGAATCAGAGTCCTTCTCACATGAGATTAAGACCCATGTGTGGCCCACATCACCCTCCACTCCTTGGCACACATCTCAATGTTTGAGATAAATTTAATATGATTTAAATTGGGCTTAGATAAGTCTTCTAAATGTTTGGCATGTGCACAGGTGATAAGCATCTCGTGAAGAGTCGCATGAAGAGTCCTTCTACTTAAGGCAAATGGAGATGGGTCTTATCATCTTATTGGAACCTTTCCTTTCAGATTTGAATGCCCTTGTCATATGGCAAACTATGCGGTAATCTGATTTTAGATGGGATGCCAAAATCATCTCTCTTTGTGATGCATGTGCTGGGGAATGCTGAATCAATGTATCTAACTTTGAAGAGTCCTTCTACATGAAGACTCTTAGATTTATGGTATGCAGATCAAAAATGGCTTTTCAAATGGGGTGTGGCCTCTCTCTTGGCACCCCCTCCTATCCTATATATAGCTGATGTGGGACATGATCTAGAATTTAAGATGCTATGGTTCTAATGATGCGACATGTATTTTTAAACTCATGCAAAAAGATTAAGATAAAAAATTAACTAAAAATTTAGTAGACAAACAAATCTGTTCAAGTTCCAACCTCGATGATTAAGATAGAATCAGATTAAAGTAAAGAAATTAAAGTAGATGGTGTATGAATTCTAGATCTAAAGTCCTATGGATCATAGGAGATTAAGAAACCACTTATGATTACGATATATCTCTAGATCTTTAACATGCAAATCTAATAATTAAGGAATTGGAACTTGCAGAGAAAACTAATAATAATTTTTAAAAATATACCGATTGAAAAGTGAAGGAAAGACCGCTTTTTCCACCATAGGATTGGTCTGATCTAATCAGACATGTAGAAAATATTTTAAAAATATTTCAACAACATTTAATCAGATCAGAGAGTTCTTCATTCTAATTTTAAATATTTGATATTAAAAATTAAAATTGAAATTAAAATAGTAACATCTGATGTTACCTTTAGGATAAACTGCCTTTACCCTGTCGATGATTTATGGATGCTTTGAATTCTGGATCAAGCCATGCACGTGCTTGGCCTCTACCAAAGTCTACTCAAGCTGAATCTAGAGGTGCTCTCCTTTTAGATCTAATCATAAAAAATCAGATCTAAATCTGATTTTGTAAAGCCTTCAAATCAATCGATGAAGGCAGCACGCTCGTCTCACGAACGTCGTCTCTTTTCTTGAAATCTTTGTGCCAATTCCTATGAATCTTCTCTTGGAACCTTGGCCAAACCTTTGGGCGATGAGAAGAAGGAGAGGAGGGGCATGGAGAAAGAGGGGACAGCAATAGGTGGGGGCTTGGGGTGTAGAGCAACAATCATGAGAAACTCTGGGGCACAGGGTCTCTTAAATAGAGCCTTGCGCCACCTTAGTGTTTCAATCAATCAAGCAACCAATTGCTTGATTTAAGTTTGATTTCTTGACTAATTTTCATGCCAACACACATCAAAATTGTCACCCCAAATATTCCTTATAATGCCATACAAAATAGCTAGGGAGAAGAGAAGGAAGTTTAGTGCATGATGGACTCTTCCTTCTCTCATAGAGTTTGATCTCTATTAAACCTCTTTGATTGGTCAAATCTAAAATTTGACCAAGTCAAAGCTTATCCACTTTGGGCACATACATAGGGAAATGTCCCCTCTCTCCATGCCGTACCAAATAAGTGGGGGCATGCACCCCTAGAAAATCTCTAGGGGACGTGCGCCCCCTAGTCCCTTCTTTCTTACAGCAGGGTTAACCTTTGACTCTGGTGTGGGATAGAAAAAGACAAGTGATCAGAAATGGCAAGTGACCAGAAATGATATGTGTTGTTCTAAATGTCATCTGATGAATTAAGACAACCCAAGCTCCTGTCAGGGTTTTGGTTGAGTCAAACTCATTCATGATGAACCAAAAGGACTACAAAAGGAGAATGTTAGGATCAATCATGTGCAATCATGATTTTCTTGAACCTAATCAGATCTAATCCAATTCAATTAAATTGACTCAGTCCCATTGATCACAACTAGACTCAAACTCTTATATATGTGAGCCAGTTAAGTTCAATTCTATATGGTAATGAGATTTGTCATGATCTCTATCATTGACATCATCGAAATACCTTTTGATGGATCTAAATTTTTTTGATTCATACAATTGCAATGATCGATCATCGAGACCATTCTAATTGCTCCCAAAATCTACCAGTGATACCTAGCAGCATATGGTGGCAACCCATCAGAACTAAAAGCTAACCTTTCGGTGTAGCTATCTGTGTGAATCAATTCTACTATCATGAGTCCTGATAGGATTAGGGTTTAAGGTAAACTCATCAAAATCCAACATCCATCGTATGAATGAATCATTCAATTTTAGTCTGATATGAAATCCTATTAGAAAACTCTTTTCTATTGTATCATACTACCATGGCCATGGGCTTAAGAACTCGATCTCATGATCATCATAGGACTACTCCTCCACTACGAGGTTGATAGATCTCATCTTGATGTAATCCAATTTCTACAATGAACATGCTATAGCCAACATACACCTTAGGATTTCGAATGGCTAGGACATGAGTTATGATGGGGTCAAACTATAACACACTCAAGATGAACTATTGATGCATCTTAGGTCAAAGAACCTAACACACAATAACTACAGCATCAAGCCAGTCATCGATGAGAAGGTAGACTTCCTTATGACTGCTTAAGATGGTCACGCTTAATGCCCTTATTCTCTAACGAGTATCTACAATTTCGCTCTGATGTTTCCACACCATAGACACAAGACTCATCTCTTTTACCAAGGTGATCTTACACCAACCTTCTAGATCGATCACCATCCTCGTGACGATCCTACGATCGGGAGCAGTTTATGAGTTAATTATGAAAATTCATGTCTTAAATTTTTAACTCTTGAAAATATGAATTGTCATTACCATTAACTCAAAAGATGCATCATAGACACTTTTAAATACACACTATGATAGAAAAATAATTCTTTTATTAATTTATAGTTAAAATTATAAAATTATCTTTAGAAGTGTATTATAAGTATCAGCCAATCTGGCTTCTAGGGCATACATTTAACAAACTCCAACTTGAACTAAAGTCAATTGGCTACAAATCTAAGTCTCATCTTCTCAAGATGGGCTTTGATCTTCTATTAGCCTAAAGGTTTCATCAGTGGATCTATCGTGTTGCCCATAGAGTCGACTCTCTTGACCTCAACGTAACCCTTCTTGAGGTAATCACAAACGAGGTGGAATCGCCGCTCGATGAGTTTGGATTTTTGGTAAGACCTCAGCTCCTTAGCTAAAGCTATGGCATCATTATTATCGCAGTACAGAGAGATGGCATCCGATGGCATCACTCCGAGCTCTGTAGTGAACTTCTTATACCAGAACGTCTCCTTTGCATCTTTCAATGTAGCATGTACTCTGCTTCCATGGTAGAATCCACTATCATGATCTGCTTGGAACTCTTCCAACTAACAGCACCATCATTGCATACAAACAGACTACCAGATGTTGACTTTCGATCATCTATATCTGACATAAAGTCTGAGTCCATATAACTTTGGACCTAGAGTTCTCCATTATCAAAGACGAAGAACAGATCCTTAGTCTTTCTCAAGTACATAAGGATACACTTCACAAAAGTCTAGTGCTCTTCTCCTGGATTTGACTGATACCTACTTGTGATGGCTATATCATATCACATAGATGGCATGGCATACATGAAGCTTCCTATTGCAGAAGTATATGAGCTCTTGCTCATGCATTCAATCTCCTCAATGTGCTAGGGCACATCTTCTTGGAGAGATGAATACCATGTCTATAGGGTACCAATCCCTTCTTGAACTTTTTCATGCTCAACCTCTTCAGCACCTCCTCATGTACATGTTCTGTGAGAGACCCAGCATCCTATTCAGTCTATTCCTGTAGATCTTAATTTTCAGAATAAAGAATGCCTCTCCTAGGTCTTTCATAGAGAACTCTTTTGATAACCATATTTTGATCATAGTCAACATGAAAATATCATTCCTAATAAAGAGGATGTCATCTATGTACTGTATGAGAAAGACAACAGTGCTTCCACTAATCTTTTTGAATAAATAGGGCTCCTCCTTATTTTTGATGAATCCAAATGATTTGATTACATCATTAAAAGGAGCATTCCAGCTTCGAGATGATTGTTTAACTTCATAGATGAACCTTTGCAGCTTATAGACCTTGTGATCAGCATTATTGAAGGTGAAACCTAGCAGCTATTCCATATAAATATCTTCCGCAAGATATCCATTTAAGAACATCATTTTCATGTCCATCTACCATATTTTATTATCGAAATAAGCTGCAACAGCAAGTAGTGTGCGGATGGATTTAAGCATGGCTACTGACGAGAAAGTATCCTGATAGTCAATGTCTTCACACTGACTATACCCTTTCATCACTAACCAAGCCTTGAATGTCATCATATTTCCATCTGTGCCTATCTATCTCTTATAGATCCCTTTACACCCAATAGGTACTATACCTTCAGGTGGATCTACCAAGGTCCAAATTTGGTTTAATCGCATTGAGTCAATCTCTAACTTCATTGCCTCTAACCATTTTTTGGAGTTGATATATGATATCGCCTTATCATAGATTTTGGAATCATCACCATGAACCTCCTTTTCCATGAGAAACATTTTTTCTACTTCTTCTGAAATAATGCCTAAGTATCTTTTAGGAGGATGGAAATTCCTATTTGATCTATGAGGTGGAGGAGGTTGTGATTGGACTGGCTCAATCTGATTAGGTTCCTTAGGTTCCTTAGCTCGTTACTCTTGAGAGACTTTTTTCTCGAGCCTTATCTGTCTTCTGATGCCACCATCTTGGATAAACTATTTCTTAAGGAAGATGGCATGTCGACTCACAATTACATTATGATCTTTTGAATGATAGAAATAATATCCTAACAACTCTTTAGGATATCTTATAAAATGAGCTCTAAAGGATCTAGACTCTAACTTGTCCACCTGCTGTCTCTTGACATGAGCCGGACAATCTCAAATTTTGAGATGACTCAGACTTGATTCTTACCATGCCATATCTCATAAGGTATGGTAAGAATAGTTTTAGAAAAAATCCTATTCAGTATGTAAATTACGGTCATTAGACTATGTCCCTAAAGAAAATCAGGGAGGTCTGTGAAGCTTAACATGGATTGGACCATATCTAATTGGATCTAATTCCTTCATTCTAAAATCCCATTGAGTTAAGGCATTCCAGATGGAGTCCATTGAGAGACTATACCATTTCTCTTATGATAGTCTAGGAATTTTTGACTAAGGTATTTACCTCCTCGATCTGATCGAAGAATCTTATTGGGTTTTTTAGTTTACTTTTCAACTTCATGTCTAAATTTCTTGAACTTTTCAAAGGCTTCAGACTTATGTCGCATTAGATACGCATACCCATATTGAGAGAAATCATTGGTAAAAGTGATAAAGTAGATATAGTTGCCTCTAGCTGACTTATTAAATGGGCTACACACATCAATATGTACTAGAAAAAGAATGTCTGTGGCCCTTTCCCCATGTTCTATGAAAGAGAGCTTGGTCATTTTGCCATGAATGCATGATTCATAAATTGGATATGAATCGAATGTCAACGAACTTAATAGCCCAAATTTTTTCAATTTGTTAATTCTATCTTTTGTTATATGACCTAGCCTAAGATGCCATAGATACTTATCATTTAGAATATTTCTAGGTCACTTTAGTCCTATGATATTCATGTTTTGCTCGACATTTAACATAGATACATCAATATGCAATTGATAAAGACCATTAATAAGGAAACCATTTGCAATTTTATTTCTTTCATAAAGAATGTTACAATGGTCCTTAAAGAAGGTGATCACATAACCTTCTTGTGCTAAGCATGAAACAGAAATCAAATTCCTGCTAGCTGCAGGCACATAATAACAGTCTTTTAAAACTAAGTCTAAACCAGATGGTAATCGAAGAGGGTATGTTCCCACGGCTACTGCAGCAACTCTTGCTCCATTACCGACACGTAGGATCATGTCTCCATCCCTCAGCCTCCTGCTATCCTCAAGACCCTGCATAGAAGTGCACAGATGAGCACTAGAACCAGAGTCAAGCACCCAACTGGATGCAGAAGAAACCGTAAGGTTAGACTCAATAACGAGCATACCTCCAGAAGGACCTTCCTTCTTGTTCTTTAGGGTGGCCAGGTAAGTAGGGCAGTTCCGCTTCCAATGGCCGTCGCTGTTGCAATGGAAACACTTTCCTTTGCCATCGGCCTTTTTCTTCGATTCTGCCTTCTTCTTCTTTGATCCTTCCACCTTTTGCTTTTTCACAGACTTCTTTTTCTTTCCATAAGACTTTCTTTTGGAAGAAGTCCGTTCCATAGCAAGAACTGAGCCTTTAGAACCTTTCATAGAAAGCTCAGCGGTAACCAGCATATTCATTAACTCGGCCAAGGAATTCTGAAGTTTATGCATGTGGTAATTCATGATGAATTGCCCATATGCATCAGTCAAGGATTGCAGAATAATATCGTTCTGCAGATCCAAGTCCAACTTCACACCGAGCTTCTCAAGCTCTTCCATGTCCTTGATCATTGTCAGACAGTGATCTTGGACTGACTGCCCATCACGCATCTTAGCCTTAAAAAGTCATTTTGTGACTTGATATTTGGCTGCGCGACTCTGTTCACCAAACATCTCCTGTAGGTGAGCCAACATTTGGCGAGCAGTCCCGATATCTTCATGTTGGCGCTGGAGCTCATCAGACATCGAGCCCAACATGTAGTATCTGGCCTTATTGTTTTCGTCAATCCATTTTTCCAGAGACGCTCTCTGTTCAGTGGATGGACGAGCTGGTAAGGTGGGAGGGTCCTGGTCCAAAACATGTGTTAACTTCTCTGAACCCAAAACAATTTTGTAGTTCCTGAGCCAATCTTTATAATTGGGTCCAGTCAGTCTATGTGTGTCTAGGATACGTGCCAATGGGTTGGACGCAGACATATTCCTGTAGAGAGTCAAAGATTCTAGTTAGATACTGTAATTTTGACTTGACCAATTTGTTTAGGGATTTTATTTTTAAACAAATTAGCTCCCACTATTTTCTCGGATCCCTACACTCCCTCTGTAGAGATGCGAAAATCTCCATGATTAGATGATTTCTAGTGGGTGGTGCGGTCTCACCAACTGACTCATCACCTCACCTAACAGTTATTGGTGATGGGTTAGCCAATGAGTGAACAACTCTTGTTCAATGATTCTCTAATCATGGTGCACCCAAACTTGGTCTCTAATTCATGAATCTCACCGTATCCGAAATATTGATCCACTCCTTAGTTAAGTCAGACCCACCATTTGCATAGACTGGGTTCCTAATTGGGTCTCTCACCGTATCCGGAATATTGAGCCCAACTCATCCTCCAGCCCATAGCATCCAATGCCTAATAGACATGGTTGCATCTTCCCGGTGCAACTGAGCCACTGTATCCAGCCGAGAACAATCAACCCCGGGAAGGGCCCGCACATCTACAATGGTGGAAGACCTCAGACTTAATCTTTTCTTAGGGAGAATTGATTCAGGTCTCATTAAACTAGACTTGGCTTAGTCATAACAATTATGACTAACCTAGTGGCATGGGTTAGCTCGGATTATTGACCACCTCAGATCAGAACTGTGTCAACAGATATGGCCAGGTAAGTGAGACCGGTGGAAGGAATATGCCATTAACTCGTCACAAGAACGCATTCAGGTCGAGTAGCTTCCAATTAAAAACCAGTCGGTCGTCTATGCCAAACTTACCTTAGACACCAAATTGTTGAGTCAGAACCAATTGGGTTAGCCTACAATCCAGACTCTAACCTCTGAGCCTAATTAGGTCTTGCTTGATCGTGACTCGATCTTGACCCAGACTTAATCCTATTAGGCTGGTCAATTTAAGCATTGTTGATCCCATCTAACCAACTCTTGATTCGGTTTGATCAACCGCTTAGACCTAATTGAGCTACCCAAGCCCGAACCCAGTATTATGAATATGTCTTAGATCTGAAATTCTCAATTTTAGACCTAATTAATATTCCATAAACTTAATTCTTAATTAAGTTGGGTTCATAAATAAAATATGCACAATAAATCCTAGGGTTTCAGGATCTAGGGTTTTGCAGAAAGTAAGTTTTGGGTTTCTGATTAAGGACGAACACGCAGCACCCCTACACATCATAAGAACACCCCATCGAATGGGAAGAGAGGGCCTTTAAACCCTTCTTCGTTCTTATGACCGGACGGCCAAGAGGAACGCCTTAATCAGGAACATGTAAATCTACAAAACAGTTATAGATCTATATCATATATCTCATATACAAATTTAGATCTAATCAAGGCATATTTTGCATACATCTCATGTATCAAAATCATGCATATTTTCAGATCTAAATTATCTCATAATAATCTAAAAAATTAGATTTAAATTGATCTAATCAAAATAAATTCTAATCTAGACAATTTATGTAGAACTATTCTACAACTAGTCTAGTCATGCATCTATCATATCTCATATGATATTTAAAATTAAATAATTTTTATTTGCTGTTTATCAGATGTTATTATAACACTTATAATATCAAAAAAACAGTAAATAAGAAGATCTAAAATATGATTTAATCAGATTAAATCAAAGACATGCAAAACTATTCTATAGAACTATTCTATTCTAGAACTAGTCATGCATATCTTCATGTTCTTAGATCCAAATCATTTAATTTTAATTTTTCTGATTTCAGATCTGATCACATCTCATGTGACATCTGAAATCACTTTATTTTCTAATTAAAATAAAATTAAAATCAGATCTAAACAATTTAGAACCATGGCTCTGATACCAGTTGAAGGGAAATCCTGATTTCCCGATCCAGGTTCGTCCAGATCTGATCAGATCAAGAGATATATTTCAAAAATTTTTCTCTTGATCCCAATCAGATCTTGATATGTTTCAGATCTGATTCTTATTATTTTAATAAATAAAATAAAATAAGATAAATTAAATCAAATTTAATTTACCTGATTTGGGTAATCCTATTATCCTATAGATGATCCTGATTGCAGCGGAAGGTTCTAGATCTAGCCACGCAAGCGCGTGGCCTCTACCGGTATTCACTCAGGTTGGATCTGGAGATCCTCTTCTTCTCTATCACACCTCCAAAAATTAGATCTGGATCTGATCTGGAGGATCTTCAAAACTCCTTTTGAAGATCAGCAGTCATCTTTTGCAGCAGTGCAGCCTTCTTCTTTTGATCGCCTTTCTTTTGATCTGGAATGCACCAACCAAAGTCCAAAACTCTTTTGGACGTGGAGAGGAGAAGGAGGAGAAGTTTAGGCATGGAGGAAGAGGGGAGAGGCAGCCTTGGGGCGTGGGAAATCTCTATTGAATTGCATTCTTATCTGAGTTGGGCGCAGGGTCTTATTTATAGACTAAGCGTGATCCAACTCCTCTTCCTCCCAACCAATCACAACCCTTTGTGAAATCAGATCTAAATCTGATTGGTGGGAATAGAGACCCCTGGATTCCTCCTTAGAGGGCGCCTAAGACCAGTCAAACTGGATTCTTAGTAGAACTCTGATTGGAATCCAAAAGGGAGGTGGAGTCCTTGTCCAACAAGGACTCCAAGGCGCCTCCAACTTGGGCGCACGCCTAGGGTGGCGTGCGCCCTCCTCCTTGCCAGGTTCTGGCAGGGGGACAGGCCCCCACCAGTTCTCCAATAGGTGCGTGACACGTGGACAAAAGTCAAAGTGTCTATGGTCAACATTTGACCAGTCAAAGGTCAACTTTTGACCAAAGTCAAAGGACCAAAAATGGCAGGTGACCAAAAATGGCAGGTCATGTCTTATAAAATAAGACAACCTTCTCTAACTTGGACAACCTCCAGTTAGACCATATGAAGGCCTCTGATTGAGCACAAACTCCTTTGGCTCAGTCAGGACAACTTATTTGTGATAGTAAAAGAAGAACGTTAGGTTCAATCGAGTGCTAGCACGATTTCCTTGAACCTAATTGAATCTCATTCAGATCAATTGAACTAGATCAGTTCAATTGATGATCACCAGATTCAAACCCTTGTTTGTGTGACCCAGTTAGGTTCAGTTCTGTATGGTAATGGGATATGTCATGATCTCTATCATAGACATCATCGAAACTCCTTTCGATGGATCAGAACTCTTCTGATTCGAACAGCTAGAATGATCGATCATCTAAATCATTCTAATTGCTCCCAAAATCCACCAGTGACACCTAGCAGTATATGGTGGCAACCCATCAGAGCTGAATGCGAACCTCTTGGTGCAGCTACCTGTGTGATTAAGTTCTTCTATCTTGAGCCCCGATCAGATTAGGGTTAAGGTAAACTCGTCAAACCCTAGTCTCTGTCATATGATGTAATCATTCGATTCGAGTCCAATGTGAAAAAAACCTAAATAGAAACTCTTTCTATTATTTCACTCTGCCATGGCCATGGGCTTCAGGACTTGATTCTCATGATTATCATAGGGCTGCTCCTCTACCACCGAGGTAGATAGATCCCATCTTGATGCAATCCAGTTCCTACAATGAACATGCTATAGCCAACATACACCTCAGGGTTCCATATGGCTAGGAGACCGAGTAATGGTGTAGTCAAACTATAACACCCTCAAGGTGAACTGCCGATGCATCTCAGGTCAAAGAACCAGACACACTACTGCAGCATCGAGTCAGTCATTGACGAGAAGGTAGACTTCCCTAATGACTACTCGAGGTGGTCACGCTCAGTGCCCTCGTTCTCTAACGAGTACCTGTACTCTCGCTCCGGTGTCTCCACACCGTAGACTTAAGACTCATCTACTAAAGAGAAGCGATTGTACACCAACCTTCCGGATCAATCACCATCCTCGTGATGATCCTATGGTCGGGAGCTGTTTATGAGTTAATAATGATTATTCACATCTTAAATTTTCAACTCTTGAAAATATGAATTATCATTACCATTAACTCAAAGGATGTATCACAGACACTAAATACATAGGTGTGATAGAAAATAACCCATTTTATTGATTATAGTCAAAATTACAATTTTGCCCCTAGAAGTGTATTACAAGTGTCAGCCAATTTTGGCTTCTAGGGCACATATATCTAACATCATGAAGGAAGGCCGTCTTCACGTCCATCTATTCTAATTTCATGTTATACAGTCAATCCGTTTCCTTTGTGAGTATCCCTTTGCTACCAGCCTTGCTTTGAGTTTGAGTCCACCTTATTCTGAAGGTGCTTCTTTCTTTGTGAACACCCACTTTGAGTCAATAGGTCAAGCACCCTCTGGAAGATCTACCAGCTGCCATGTCTGATTCTTCTTAAGTGACTCCATCTCCTCCATCATGGCCTGCATCCATGAATCATGATCCTCACTCTCCATGGCCTCTACATAATTCTCTGGATCTCCACTAGTAGTAATGAGTGCATAGGAGATAACCTCATCAATGCCATATCTGACTGGTCTCCTAATAGTACACTGGAGCTTATGCAAAGCCACTCCCACTGGCACATCTCTGCCTGATGTCTATGGCTGCTCCTACACATTAGTCTGAACTACCGACCCTCCATGCTGATTTTCAATCTAAGATAATACTTTTCTACGCAGCCCCACCTCAACAGAAATTCAACTGTAAGTGGATGTAACCTGCATGCCATCATTCTCTGATTGGCCATCACTGTTCACCTTTATTCTCCAGTTCCATCTATCCCAGACCTCCTCAAGATGCTCTTCTCATCAAAGATAACGTCCCTGCTGATCACTGACTTCTATGCTTGAGTGTCCCATAGAAGGTACTCCTTGACTCCTTGTCGATACCCTATTAATATCATATTTTGAGATTTCGGATCCAATTTGCTCCTCTCGGTTGCCTACATATGTGCATAGGCTATACAATCGAAGACTTTCAGGTGGCCAAGCTCCACCTTCTTCCCACTTCAGATCTCTTCTGGAATGCCTCCATTCAGCTTATAATAAGGGGACCTGTTCATAAGAAAACAAGAAAAAGTTAGAGCATCATCTTAAAAGGACTTTGGGAGTGATGTCTACAGCCTTAAACTCCATGCCTTCTTAGTTAGTGTTCGGTTCATCCTCTTCGCGATACCATTCTGCTGGGGAGTCATCCTCACCATGTAATGGTGTTTGATGCCATTTTCCTCACAGTACCTCCTAAACTTCAAGCTAGTATACTCTCCTCAATTGTCCGACCTCAGACACTTTACCTATCTCCCTAACTCCTCTACTTCAGCTCTCTAGGCTCTGAATCGGGCAAACACCTCTGATTTTTCTCTGATCAGATAAACCCATACCTTCCTTGAGAAATCATCAATGAAAGTAACAAAGTATTTTGCCCCACCTCTAGCTGATACAGGAGTTGGTCTCCACACATCCGAGTGCACTAAATCCAGCACTCCCTCGCTATGCTTAATACTTCTGGCAAACTTCATCCTATGTTATTTGCCAAAGATACACGACTCATAAAGATCTGTGCCCTTCTTCTTTAGGACTGGGATCATGCCTCTTCTGCTTAGTTCTGTGAGCCCATGGTCACTCATATGACCCATCCGATAGTACCATAGTCGATATAAAATTTGCTCCTCTTATGCCACTGCTACCACCTCTACACTATCATTTATCATTAAGCCTTCCATTCTATAATGATTGTTGCTCAGTCTTCTCCCTCTCATCACCACCAAAGCTTCCTTTGAAATTTTTAGACATCCACTCCCAGCCTGGCTACTAAAAGCATAACCCTGCTCGTCTAAGTAGCCTAAAAAAATTAGATTCTTTTTCAACTCCGGTACATACCTGATATTTGATAATGTACGAATAATTCCGTCATACATCCTCACCCTGATAGAGTCAATTTCAGATACTTTGTATGGGTGATCATCTCCAAGGCTGACACTTCCATCATAGACCTTCTGGTAGGTAACAAACCACTCTTGATGAGAAGTACAGTGTGCAAGTATGCTGAATCTAATATCCACATAGTATCATACTCCATCGATCTATCTGATACAACTGGTAGGTCTTCTCCACTGCTCATAGAAGCTATATAATCTCCCTTGCTCGCCTTTCCATTTTTTGATCTCAGAAGGGGACAATATCTCCTCAAGTGTCAAGGCTGATGATATTTATAACATTTCAATATCATCTTCCTCTGATCGTGAGACTTTGACCTACCCTTAGATTTCCCTCTTGTCTTCTTTTTTGATCTTCCCTATCTTTCATTCACATCCAAGATCACAGACTTAGGATCTTCCTTATAGATCTTCTCCCTTTGCTCATTTGATCTGAGCACACCAACAACCTCTTCATAGTTTAGGGTCTTCTTTTCATACACTAAAGCTGTTATGAGACCATCATACGAACCTAAGAGAGAACATAATAGTAGCAATGCCCGATCCTCTTCGTTAATCTTCACTTCCAAACTCATCACCTCAGAACACACCTGATTGAACCTTTGGATATGTGCAACAAGATCTCCACCTTCAGACATCCTCAGACTATACAGCTGTTTCTTCAACCATAGCTTGTTCGTCATGTTCTTCCCCATGTATGTGTTCTCCAGTCTCTTTTAGAGCCTCTTTGTCGTAGTTTCTATGTAAACCTCTGACAAAATCTGATCGGCCAAGCACATCCAAATTATGCTAAAAGCAATTTCCTCCAACTTTTTTCAATCCTCTGTACTGATCTTTTTCAGCCTTTCTTTTATCAAGACCTTGTAGATCCTCTACTGAACCAACAAGTCCTTTACTCTTTGCTGCCAAAGGATAAAGTTTTTCTTGCCTTCGAACTTCTCAAAATCCATCTTGAATCCACTTGATCCCATTACTTCAAACAAGTCAAGAATAGATCCTTAACACCCTTTACGATCACACACTCATAAAACTATCCTTCAAAGAAGATCTAACTAGCACTAGATCCTCTTTCCAAACTTCTGTATCACCATTCCTCCATGTAAACATTCTCCACCTCATTCTAGAGACAACTACAAAGCAAACTAGAAGTTTTAGGATAAAACCTGGTGCAACAGATCTTGGATGTAGTAAATTTTAGGTGTCTTTCTTCCTTCCATGCAACTCCGCTTTGATAACAAACATTGGGAATATGCGCTCTTCCCACACGGATTGGCATGGTCATCGATGATTAGCCAAGCAATTAAGAAAGTACTTCTTAGAGATCTTTGTGGAAGCATGACCAAATAAATTAAGGAATAGAGAAGAAGAGAAGAAGAGATTTTTGAAAGAAAAGAGCTTTAATTCAGCATATTTAGGCATACATACAACCTTGACCTATTTTCAGTATATATACTATACAAAGGGTCAAGTCCAATCTCATAGAAAAATTCTCCAAACCCAAACAACCCACATACACAAAATAATAATCCATGAAAATTGAGCCAATCCAGTTTTAGACTGAGCTGGCTAATCTACGAGTGGGTTGGCTCAGTCCCAGACTAAGCCGACCCAGTTATGTACCATACCAACAGTCCGAAAATGCTGCTCTCTGTATGAATTTTTCTTTGAGATCTAGTCGACCTAGTCCTGGACTAAGCCGACCCAGTTTCTCACTAAGCCAACTCGATCTTAGAGTGAGCCGGCTCAGTTTCTCAACTTTACTATTAAGATTAATTCTTCTTCTGGCTCGCTCCCATCTTCCTATGACCTATCTTCTCATGTTTTCAAGACTTAAGAGTGCCACTTCTGAGCTCACAACTGATAGAGACCAATAATTAATAATCCACTTGCAATTTTATTTTTTTCAAAAAGAATAGTACAGTGGTCCTTAAGAAAGTTAATAACATAACCTTCATGTGCTAAATAAGAAACAAAAATCAAATTCTTGCTTACTACAGGCACAAAATAATAGTCCTTAAGAATCAAACCTAAACCAAATGATAGTCGAAGAGGATAGGTTCCCATGGCCACAGTAGCAACTCTTGCTTCATTTTTGATGCATAGGATCATCTCACCATTCCTCAACCTCCTGCTCTCCTCAAGATCTTGCATGGAAGTGCACAAATGAGCACTAGATCCAAAGTTAAGCACCCAACTAGATGCAGAAGAAATGGTTAAGTTAGATTCAATCACGAGCATACCTCCAGAAGGACCTGCCTCCTTTTTATTCTTTTGGGTGGCCAGGTATAAAGGATAGTTTTGCTTCCAATGACCATCAGAATTACAATGAAAATACTTTTCTTTATCAACGACCTTCTTCTTCAACTCTTCCTTCTTGTTCTTTTTTCTATTTTCTATCTTCTGCTTCTTCACAGACTTCTTCTTTTCAAAAATTTTTTTTTTGGAGAAAATCCACTCCACAACAAGAACTGAGCCTTTTGAATCTTTCATGGAGAGCTCAGTAGTAACCAGTATGTTCATAAGTTCAGCCAAAGTATTTTATAATTTATGCATATGGTAGTCCATGATGAACTATCCATATGCATCAATCAATGATTGTAGGATTATATCGATCTACAGGTCCATGTCCAACTTGACATCGAGCTTCTCAAGCTCCTTTAAGTTCTTGTTCATCATCAGACAATGATCTTGGACTGATTGCCCATCATGCATCTGAGCCTTAAAAAGTCTCCTAGTGACTTGATATTTGACTACGTGACCTTGTTCACAAAATAACTCTTGCAGGTGAGCCAATATTTGATGGCTAGTCTTTATGTCTTCACGTTGGTGCTAGAGCTCATCAGACATCGAGCCCAACATATAATACCTGGATTTATTATCTTCATCTATCCATCTTTCTAGAGATGCTCTCTGTTCAGTGGATGGATGGGTAGGTAAAGTTGGAGGATCCTGTTCCAACACATTAGTCAATTTCTCAGAATCCAAAATAATTTTGAAGTTCTGGAGCCAATCCTTGTAGTTTGGTTCAGTTAGTCTATAGGTGTCCAGGATACGGGCTAGTGGATTGGATGCAGATATTTTTTCTGTAGAGAGTCAAAATTTTTAGTTAGATTTTGTAATTAGATTTAACCAATTTATTTAAAGATTTAATTTTTAAATAAATTTGGCTCTCACTATTTTCTCAGATCCCTACACTCCCTGTGCAGAGATGCGAAAATTTTCACAATCAATGATTTCTAGTAGGTGGTGCGGTCCCACCGACTGGCTCACCACCTCACTTAATAATTATTTATGATAGATCAACTGATGAGTGGACAACTCTTGTTAAATAATTCTCTAATTATGGTGCACCAATACCTAATTTCTAATTCATGAATCTCATCATGTCCGAAATATTGATCCAATCCTTAGTTAAGTCAAACCCACCAGTTGCATGAATTGGATTTCTGATTGGATCTTTCATAATATTCAGAATATTGAGCCTAACCCATAGCATCTAATGCCTAATAGACATGGTTGTATCTTTCTGATGCAACCGAACTATTATATCCAATCGAGAATAATCAACCTCGGGAAGGCCCGCACATCTATAATGGTGGAAGACCTTAGACTTAATATTTTCTTAGGAAGATTTAATTTTGATCTCTTTAAACTTGACTTGATTTAGTCATAACAATTATGACTAACATAGTGACATGGGTTGGCTCAAATTGTTAGCCACTTTTAATCAGAACTGGATCGACACTAATGGCCAAGTAAGTATGACCGGTGGAAGGGATATGCCATTAACTTGATAAGAACGTATTCTGGTCAAGTAGCTTCTAATTAAAAATCAATCGATCATATCTGCTAGACTTATCTTATACACCAAATTATCGAAGAAAAATCAATTGGGTTAGCTTACAATCTAGGCTCGAACTGCGAAGCCAAATCATGTTTTGACTTGATCGACTCATATCTCATTATGATTCGACCTTGATCCAGACTTAATCCTATTATACTGGTCAAATCTAAACTTTCTTTGATTTCTTCTGATGAACTTTTGATTCGGTTTGATCAACCGCTTGACTTAATTAAGCTATCCAAGTCCGAACCCAAATTTATGAAGATGTCTTAGATCTTAAAATTCATAATTTTATATCTAATTAGTTTTATAATCTTAATTCCTAATTAAGTTTTTATTCATAACTAGAAATATACAAAAATTCTAGGATTTTAAGATCTAGGATTTTGCAAAAAAGTAAATTTTTGGTTTTTAATTTCGGACGAACGCGTAGTACCTCTACAGGCCATAAGAGCATCCCATCAACTGAAAGAAGAGAGCCTTTAAATCCTACTTTACTCTTATTGCCGAATGGCCAAGGAGAATGCCTTAATCAGAAATAATTACTGCACTACGAAATAATAAATCTACAACATATATCTCATATAAAGTCATAGTTCTAAACATGCACGTTCTATATACATGTCATGTATCAATTATTAAATCCTAAATGCATACTTTTAGATCTGATACATCATATATAATATCTAAAATATATATTTCATATTGATTATATCAAAATAAAATGTATTCTATATAAATCATAGAACTATTCTACAACTAGTCTAGGCATGCTTCATTCATATCTCATATAAAAATTAAAAAAAAATATTTTTTATTTTTAGATCTACTTATAACATTTATAACATCAAAAAATAAAAGAAAAAATATCTAAAACAAATTAATCATGTCAAAAAAAAATTAGTACCAGACTACAAATAGAACAATTCTAAACCTAGTCTAGATATGCATCTCATGCAAGATTGATATGAATCTAAACATTTTTAATCTTTCTGATTTCAGATCTGATCACATCTAATGTGACATCTAAAATTTTTAATATCACAACATAGATCATAATAAAAATTAGATCTAAAATTGATCTGAAGAACTGCTAATGTAGCTCTGATATTAATTGAAGAAAAAATCACTTTTTTCGTTAGAGGATCGGTCTGATCTGACCAGATCTGTAGGAAATATTTTTAAAATATTTCTATAGCATTTAATTAGTTCAAAGAGTTCTTTGATCTAATTTTAAATATTTGATATTAAAAATTAAAATTAAAATTAAAATAGTAACATCTGATGTTACCTTTAGGATAAACTGCTTTCACCCTATCGATGATCTATGGAAGCTTTGCGTTCTGGATCAAGCCATGCATGTGTCTGATCTCTACCAGAGTCCACTTGGGCTAGATCTAGAGGTGCTATAATTATAAATCTAATCATCAAAAATCAGATCTAAATCAAATTTTGTAGAGCCTTCGAATCAATCGATGAAAGTAGCACACTCGTCTCACGAACATCGTCTCTTTCCTTGAAATCTTTGTGCCAATTCCTATGGACCTTCTCTTGGAACCTTGGCCCAACCTTTGGACATAGAGAAGAAGGATAAGGAGGGGCATAAAGATAGAGGGGATGGCAGCAAGTGGGGGCTTGGGGCATAGATCAACAATCATGAGAAACCCTAGGGTGCAGGATTTCTTAAATAGAGACCTGTGCCACCTTAGTGTTTCAATCAATCAAGAAACTAATTGCTTGATTTAATTCTGATTTCTTGACTAATTTTCATGCTAACTCACATTATAATTGCCACCCCAAATATTCCATGTAATTCCATACAAAATAGGTAGGGAGAAAGGAAGGAAGTTTAGTGCACAATGGACTCTTCCTTCTCTCTTAGAGTTTGATCTCTATCAAACCTCTTTGATTGCTAAAATCTAAAATTTGACCAAGTCAAAGCCTATCCACTTTGGGCACATGTCTAGGAGAACATGCACCCTCTCCATGCCATACCAAATAAGTGGGGGCATGTGCCTCTAGAAGATCTCCAGGGGGCATGCGCCCCATAGTCCCTCCTTTCTTACAACTGGGTCAACATTTTATTGTTCACAATGTCCCAAGCATCACCTAACTCTAATACCAAATGTAAGTGCACCAACTGGCATCACCTCCCCCTGATACTAATTGATGTTCCATGATATCGCTTGAATGCCAATCATCCTTAGCATCACAAGCTCCGACACTATGTTGCGGAAGCTCCTGATTTTTAGCACGGACCTAAAGAAACCTATGACGTTCTCTGTGGATAGCAAACCACCGATCCTCTAACTGGATCTATGATGGGGCACCTCTCTCCTTGGGCTTGAGGGAGAAGCCTCCCTCTCTAGGGCTTCTTCAAGAATCCTAGGGCGGCAACTCTAGAAAGAAGAGAAGAACAGAGAGTTGAGAGAGAAAAGATCTGTATTAATTCGACCCTTGAAAATTCTAATACAATCTATGTATTTATACATAGCCATTAGGTCCAATCAAAAACTGTTAGATATATATGCCCTAGAAGCCAGAATTGGCTGATACTTGCAATACACTTCTAAGGGCAAAATTATAATTTTAACTAAAATCAATAAAATGGGTTATTTTCTATCACATATGCGTATTTAGTGTCTGTGATACATCCTTTGAGTTAATGGTAATAATAATTCATATTTTCAAGAGTTGAAAATTTAAGACATGAATAATCATTATTAACTCATAAAATGCTCCCGACCATAGGATCATCATGAGGATGGTGATTGATCCGGAAGGTTGGTGTACAATCATTTCTCGTTAGTAGATGAGTCTTGAGTCTACGGTGTAAAGACACCGGAGCGAGAGTATAGGTACTTGTTAGAGAACGAGGGCACTGAGCGTGACCACCTCCAGCAGTAATTAGGAAGTCTACCTTCTCGTCAATGATTGACTCGATACTGTAGTGGTGTGTCTGATTCTTTGACTTAAGCTGCATCAGCAGTTCATCTTAAGAGTGTTATAGTATGACTATACCATTACTTGGTCTCCTAGCCATTCGGAAACCCTGAGGTGTATGTTGGCTATAGCATGTTCATTGTAGGAACTGGATTGCATCAAGATGGAATCTATCTACCTCGGTGGTAGAGGAGCAGCCCTATGATGATCATGAGAATCAAGTCCAGAAGCCCATGGCCATGGTAGAGTGAAATAATTGAAAGAGTTTCTATTTAAGTTTTCACATTGGACTTGAATCGAATGATTACGTCATATGATAGAGACTAGGGTTTGATGAGTTCACCTAAACCCTAATCTGATCGAGGCTCAACATAAAAGAACTTAATCACATAGATAGCTACACAAAGAGGTTCGCATTCAGCTCTGATGGGTTGCCACCATATACTGCTAGGTGTCACTGGTGGATTTTGAGAGCAATTAGAATGATTTAGATGATCGATCATTCTAGCTGTTCAAATCACAAGAGTTTTGATCCATCGAAAGGAGTTTCGATGATGTCGATAATAGAGATCATGATATATCCTATTACTATATAGAACTAAACCTAGCTAGATCACACAAATAAGGGTTTAAATCTGGTGATCATCAATTGATCTGAATGAGATTCAATTAGGTTCAAGAAAATCGTGCTAGCACTCGACTGAACCTAACGTTTTTCTTCTACTATCATAAATAGTTGTCCTTACTGAGCCAAAGGAGTTTGTGCTCACTCAGAGGCCTTCACCTAGTTTGATTGGAGCCTATCCAAGTTAGAAAAGGGTTGTCTTATTTTGTAAGACAATACCTGCCATTTTTGGTCACCTGCCATTTCTCGTCCTTTGACTTTGGTCAAAAGTTGATCTTTGACTAATCAAATGTTGACCATTGATACTTTGACTTCTATCCATATGTCATGCACCTATTGGAGAGCTGGTGGGGGTTTGTCCCCCTCCTAGAACCTAGCAATGAGGAGGGCGCACGCCACCCTTGGCGTGTGCCCAAGCTGGAGGCACCTAGGAGTCCCTATTGGACAGGGACTCCATCTCCTTTTTGGATTTTGATTAGACTTCTCCTAAGAACCAAGTTTGACTGATCTTAGGCACCATCTAAGGAGGAATCCAAGGGACTCTATTTCCACCAATCAGATTTAGATCTAATTTCACAAAGGGTTGTGATTGGTTGGGAGAAAGAGGAGTTGGATCACGCATAGTCTATAAATAAGACCCTGCGCCCAACTCAAGGAGTATCTAAAATTAATTGAAAATCCCATGCCCCAAGGCTACCTCTCCTCTCATCCTCCATGCCAAGTCCATATTCTCCCTCTCCTTCCATGCCCAAAGGATTTTGGGATCCAAGTTGGTGCAATCCAGATGAGATAAAGGCGACAGAAAGCTAGAAGGCTGCGCTGCTGCAATGGACAACTGCAGATTTTCGAAAGATATTTTGAAGATCCTTCAAATTAGATTCAGATCTAATATTTGGAGACATGATAGAGAAGAGGAGGATCTCCAGATCTAGCCTGAGTGGATATCGATAGAGGCCAGGCACTTGCATGGCCAGATCCAGAACCTTCTGCTGCTTACAAGATCATCAGCGGGTAATAGGATTACCCTACGTTAAGGTAAATTAAATTTGATTTAATTTATCTAGATTTTATTTTAATTATTAAAATAATAAAGATCAGATCTAACACATTCTAGTTTGATCTAGATCAAAGAAAAAAATTTTAAAATATATCTCTTGATTCAATCAGATCTGAACGAACCTGGTCTGAAAAATCATGATTTTCCTTCAAAAAAATTCTTGGCTAATCCAATACTTGAAAGCACTCATCGAGCCCATGTACACCCATGTCTCCCATGCTCTCATCCTCTGAATCTAGACCCGACCCATATATGAGTTAGCTCTCTTAAGACCTCTCAAACATGGCCTTAAGACCCCTAGGATCAATCCAGATCCTAGCCCAAAACAGACCCTTGCGTAGCTCTACCCACGCACTAAGCCGGCTCAGTCTCAACAATGAGCCAGCTATGTTCCACTGTGTTGGCTCAGTCTAAAATTGAGCTGGCCTAGTTCCATATCGTGCCTATAGTTCCAAAGGCACAGCTCTCTATTTTGCTTGTGCACTGAGACTTAAACGACCCATTTTAGAACTGAGCCAGCTAATCTGCAGAAAATCTTCTTTCTGCAGTCTTTATTCCCTAGCTTCGATTCCTTATTTCACCTTGAATCCTAGGTCTCTGAAGCACCAACCAAGCCCCTGGAATCTCTGAAGCCAATACCCTAACTCCTCTCATGGCCTTCCAAGGCTTGGGAGCACCATAAATCCTCATAATCTCCACCTTGGTGCTCCCAAGTCTTGGCAAACCCCTCGATAATGCCCTCCTACACGATCAGACTATCCCTGCACACTTGACGGTGCCTATGCAAACATCACCTCCATCAATCCTCTTCAGTTGTTATGCACCTTTGAGGCCTTTGGGATGACCGCCTCCACTGCTAAAGATCTTGGCTTGCAACTCTATACCACCCTAGAATTATAGGATCCCTTCTACTTAGCAGTTGCATCACTTTTTCTAAACTTACCTGGAGAACCCACAAAGTTTTTGTACTGGCACTCGTTGGAAAATCTTGACATGGTCTCCTCAGAATTATACCAGTCCTCCTGCATATGTCGCTCCATCTGGAACTGTGCATCACCAGAACTGGTGCTAGGATATCGATCCTCCTGCACCCCTCTGCTCTATACTCATGTCAAATTCCTCTCCAATTGTGAGGCCACCACTTCGGAGCTCCACCTATATTCGAAGTCCATCTGATGTCATAGAAGCTAACTCTATCATCGAGTCTCTTGAGGCCAACCACTTAATGCTGCACTACTGAGCCTGCCATTGCACCTCGAACACCATTGCCGCCCCTTCAAACCCTCCGCACTCTACGGCCATCTTCGAAGCCATGTTGGATACCTCCGCAACCCGCAGGCACCTCCAAAACCCAATAGCTCATCAAACTCTTCTAAATCCAGTGACTAAACCTTAGAACATTCCACCCAAGTCCTTCTCTTCTGCCCCTACACCAGCCATCGCTTTAGTTGCACCCGAAGAACCATCCTCCACCTGAATCGCAGCTCTTCCTAGTGCTCCTACAGAAGAAACCTGATCCATGATATTTTCGACTACTAGAGACCTCCTGGCACTCCTTAAGATCCCCTGGCTCTCCCTGAGACCTAGTCCTGATCTCCTTGAGAAGCCCCTGACACACTCTGCTGAGATACACTCCTCGACTGCTGAATCACCAATCCTCTCTTAGCCTCAATGCCTCCAGAGTAGTGCTTCTACAGCACTCCAAGGCTCTCTAACTCATCTCTATGCCACTCTACAGTCATCTAATCCTAACCTGGTGGACCTCCATGGACCATTCATCTCCATCACTCCCAAGACTTCATAAATTCATGCTCTGATCGAACCGCTGAATACATCTCTGACTACTTTCCCATCTTTCTGACTTCGAAGGATGTATAGTCGCTTCTTCAGCCTTCCTTCGATCATTATCCCTTGGAAAATCTCTCTTCAATAGCCCTACACTGCCCATCTTTCTAGAGAATTCTGATGCTCTCTACTGAGATACCTCCCTTCGACTGTTGCATTGCTGAGCCTCTCTCAGCCCTACATCTTTAGGGAAGCACTATTGCAGCATTCCCATGCTCCCTGCCTATCACATAACCATCATACATCCCAACCTTTCCACCAAGATCGATCAACAAATCATGCACCAAATCCTTCCACCCTAGAAAAATTTCTTCTCGTTAATCCTCTCAACCTCCACATTCAACCCACTACTCCCGGTTGGTCAAACCACAGCAACAACAAGGTAGATTTGAGACATACAGTGGAATTCTTGTGCAGATTTTTGATTTTACCTTGTACGACTTCTCCTTCCCTCCCATTCATCATCAAGCTCTGATACCAAATATTGTTCATAACATCCCAAGCATCACCTAGCTTTGATACCAAATGTAAACACACCAACTAGCATCATCTCTCCCTGATACCAATTGATGTTCTATGATATCGCTCGAACGCCAATCATCCATGGCATCGCAAGCCCTGATACCATGTTGCGGAAGGTCCTAATCTTTAGCATGGACCTAAAGGAACCTGTGATATTCTCTATGGGCCGCAAACCATTGATCCTCCATCTAGATCTATGATGGGGCACCTCCCTCCTTGGGCTTGAGGGAGACGACCCCTCTCTCTAGGACTTCTTCAAGAACCCTGGGGTGGCAACTCTAGAGATAAGAGAAGAAGAATGAGTTGAGGAAGAAAAGATCTATATTGATTCAATCCTTGAAAATCCTAATATAATCTATGTATTTATACATAGCCATTAGGTCTGACCAAAAACTCCCCTTGCTAACCTAATATATGAAAGCACTTACCAAGCCTATGTACACCCATGTCTCCCATGCTCTCATCCTCTAGATCTAGACCCAACCCATATATAAGTTAGCCCCCTTAAGACCTTTCAAAGCAGGCCTTAAGACCCCTAGGATCAACCCAAACCCTAGCCCAAAATAGATCCTCGCGTAACCCTGCCCACGCACTGAGCCGTCTAAGTTCCACTGGGTTGGCTCAGTCTAAAATTAAGCCGACCCAGTTCTATGCCTTTTCTGCAGTCCCAAACATGCTGCTCTCTATTTTGTTAGTGCACTGAGACTTAGCCGATCCAATTTAGAACTGATCTGACTAACTTGCAAAAAATCTTCTTTTTATAGTCTTGATTCTTCAAGATTGGTTCCTTACTTTACCTTAAATCTCAGGTCTCCGAAGCACCAACCAAGCCCCTAAAATCCTTGGAGCCAACACCCTGACTCCTCCCATGTTCTTCCAAGGCTTGGGAGCACTACAAATCCTCACACCTTTGACCCTGGTGTGTGATAGAAAAAGGTAGGTGATCAAAAATGGCAAGTGATAAAAAATGGTAGGTGTTGTCCAAAAAATCATCTAATGAATTAAGACAACACAATCTCCAGTCAGGGTTTCAGTTGAGTCATACTCATCCATGATGAACCAAAAAGACTATAGAAGGAGAATATTAGATTCAATCATGTGCTAGCATGATTTCTTTGAACTTAATTGGATCTAATCCAAATCAATTGAATAGACTCAATCCTATTGATCACAGCTAGACTCAAATCCTTATATGTGTGATCTAGTTAGGTTCAATTTCGTATGGTAATAAGATATGTCATGATCTCTATCATTGACATCATCAAAATACCTTTTGATGGATCAAAAATTTTTTGATTCATACAATTAAAATGATCAATTTTCAAGACCATTCTAATTGCTCCCAAAATTCAACAGTAAAACCTAGCAGCATATGGTGGTAATCCATCAGAACTGAAAGCAAATCTCTCGGTGCAACTATCTATGTGAATCGATTCTACTTTCATGAGTCCCAATAGGATTAGGGTTTAAGGTAAATTCATTAAAACCCAACATCCATCATATGAATGAATCATTCAATTTGAGTTCGATGTGAAATCCTAATAGAAAACTCTTTTCTATTATATCACACTGCAATGGCCATGGGCTTAAGGACTCGATCTCATGATCATCATAGGACTACTCCTCCACTATCGAGGTTGATAGATTCCATCTTCATGCAATTCTGTTCCTACAATGAACATGCTATAGCCAACATACACCTCATGATTTCGAATGGCTACGAGATTGAGTTATGGTGTAGTTAAACCATAACACACTCAAGATGAACTACTGGTGGACCTCAGGTCAAAGAACTTGATACACAACTATAGCATCAAGCAAGTCATCGACGAGAAGGTAGACTTTCTTATGATTGCTCGAGGTGGTCATGCTCAATACCCTCATTTTCTAATGAGTACCTATACTTTTACTCTGGTATCTCTATACCATAGATACAAGACTTATCTATCCTAAGAAAGCGATCGTACACCAACCTTTCAGATCGATCACCATCCTCGTGATGATCCTACGGTCAAAAGTAGTTTATGGGTTAATTATAAAAATTCATGTCTTAAATTTTTAACTCTTAAAATTATGAATTGTCATTACCATTAACTCAAAGGATGTATCAAAGACACTTTTAAATATACACCATAATAAAAAAATAATTTTTTTATTAATTTATAATCAAAATTATAAAATTATTCTTAAAAGTGTATATCAAAGTGTCAGCCAATCTGGCTTCTAGGATACACATCTTATTGAAAAATATATCTCAAAGTTAATCATCAGCCTGTTGATTGTTGAGCTACATTATATCTATAATTGATTCATTAATAAATAAAATATATTTTTAGCATTTTTCATCATAAAGTATTCATCTTCTGACAAACTCTATTATTGTGATGAAGTCCTTAGGACTATTTAGCTTTGATAAAGAGAGAATTTATTGATTAGTCCTTAAATCTGTTTATGACCAAATGATAGGCTGTTAGTTAGGACGATAGCATCTATTGAGCATAGATCGCTGTATACCATATAGGTTGATTGTCTTCTTAATCAAAAAGTATGGAGATATTGGTATGGCATGCAGGTAAGATGTATGGATACATCATCATTGAACGTGACTAACTTCAGAGCATTCTGCTATCGAGAATATCTCTGATGGGATATAGGTATAAGTGTTCCTTAGATTTGAGATCACCTCAGTGACTTGTAAGCAACTCATTATGCTTTGGTACCAGACTAACTAAATTTCTAATTTAGTAACAAAAGGCTTCTGGGCATAGTCATGTACTTGCAAAGTCAGAGTGTGATCAAGATGGAATTGACAAGCCCAAGAGCTGGAGAAGAATGTATCACTATATTTCAATATAGCAAAACCTTGGCCAGGATAATCCATCAAATGGATTTGATATTTTCTAATACAATGTGGACAACCTAATCAAGAGTTGACAGTTGAACTCTGAGGTGTCCTATGAGCATATTGATCAGGGGGATGAATTATATGGAAACTATATCCGCATGGGTTCTATGGATGTTGTTCTATACATTCGACCTATCAGACCATCAAGTATCATTGCTAGATGGTTACTTCGATTGATATAAGAATTTATTCCTATGCTATCAGCTTAGATTTGGACTTATGAGGTCATACACATTAGAGTTCATGATCCGATTGGATGATTGATCAACGATTAAGAATCATTCTAGGGTTAAATGATCAATACGATTGATGTTTAACCTAGCGCAGGTATTATAGGAGGATCGATTAGCAATTCGATTGCTAATTGGCTTAATTTGATTAAGTCAAAGAACTGAGATTAAGTTTAATTAAATATGATTTAATTAAATTTGGTTTGGGCTTGATTTGATCAAGTTCAATTGGCTTATTGGATAAGCCAAGTGCAAGGAAAAACTAGTCCTAGTTCAACTAGGACTTGGGTCAACCCAATTTTCTAATTTAATTAGAAAATTAAATTAAAATTAAATTTAATCTAATTTAATTAAATTTTTAATTAAATTAGAATCTAATTTAATTTGGTTAACTTGGTTTTGATTTAATTTGGTTCAAGAAACCATGTTTGGCCAAGTCATAGATGGAATCCTAGTGAGACTAGGATTACACCTTGCGCCACCTTAGCCCTCCACACACCCATGCCTACTTTTTAGATATTTTTTCATGAAATTTTTCTTTCCCCTGATCTTTATGCATGCCTCCTCTCTCCCTCTCTTTCTCATATGGTAATTTGGTGGTTGACCAAGTCAAAAAAAGAAGTAAGTTTTGATCTAGGATTCTATGAGATAGAATCCTTATAAACTAAAACACCTCCTTCTAATTGTGCCGCCCACACCTTCTTTATTTTCTCTGAATTCCATGGTAAAAGAAGAAGTTTTTGTATGTCCCTATTGATAGCCTATGGTAGGAAATAAGGTGGGGGCACCCAAGAGTTGGGCACCCCAATAACTTGCCATATTATGTCCTTTCCTTATCTAAATTTTTTGACCAAACTTGGACTCTGAATATCCTTTTATTTAAGATGAATTTTAGCCTGATTTTTCATGAAATATAGACCATTAAGATAGCTTTGAGGTGCATAAAAATTAGGGAGAGAGAACCTCTGGGCATTGGTTTTCAATAGACACAAAATTAGGTATCTTGGTGAGAGCAAAGAGAAGAAGAAGAGGGTCTACGTCTAGGTTTGCTGTGTTCATCTCTTTCCTTTCTTCTTCCTTGGATTTTCTAAAAGAGTCTCACATCTGAAACCTCCTCTCCACCTTCTCTTCATTGGAAGAGTCCAAATCTAGAAGAAAGATGCATTTGATCGACCATCAAAGAAAGATCGGCATAGTACTAGCATACTATGCTGATTTCCTACATCAGGATTTCTAATTATGCTCTGGGCTCGTGTGGATGACTCCTAAAGACTGGATATGTGTGCGGCTCATGACATCATCCTCAAGCTTAGATCAGCAAGTTAGAATATCTAACTTGCATAGATAATAGATCTGATCTATTTATTTTATAGATGCATTAGATGTAGTATTGTAGCATATTGATGAGATCAATATGTTAATCTTTCCTTTATATTTTTTTAATTTTTATTTTAATATCATACCTTAATCATGTAATAAATTTTAGATCTAAAATATTTTCATATTTGTTTAAATAAATATTTAATTTATTTAAATTTTTTGCTGTCTGATCTTGAAAAAATTTTAAGATCTATCCGTTAAATCCTAAATCTGGTTCCTTCAATTGGAATCAGAGCCTAGGTTCTTATTACATAATTTTCTTGAGCATATTTAGATTATTTAATAGATTAGATCTGATTTATAATCTAATTATTAAATCTAAAATTAAAAATTTAGATCTCACGAACTACCATAAGATTGTCCTGCTGTAAGGTTTATTCCTTACAGTGAAAAGATTGTCCTAGTTCGTGATGATCTTTTTCTAATCATAAATTTATTAGATTTAATCTAATTTTATTTATAATTTAATATATTTAAAATAATTTTAGATTTGAAAATAAAATTTTTAGATTGTATGAACTGCTATAAGATTATCCTGCTGTAAGGTTTATCCTTTAGAGTGAAAAGGTTGTCCTAGTACGTGCTGATCTAAAATATTGATCATAAAATTTTAGATTAGATCTAAAAAATTTTATGATTTGATTAAAAATATTTTAATCTAATTTTAATCATCATAAATATGTTAGATTTGATCTAAGTTGATTTATGATTGATTGGTGTTGAAACTGTTTCAATTACATGAACCTGTTTAGATTAGATCTAAAGTAGATTCATGTTTATGTTACTTGCATTTTGATTATGAATCAATCATGCAACTTGATTGATAGAACCATGTTATAAAAATATTTTATAAATATAAAAATTATTTTTGAAAAGCCGAACCCCAATCCTTAGCCCAAAACATAAGTAAGAATTTAGAAGTTATTTGACTTGGATCAAGAATTATAAATTGAAGATCCTAAGACATCAATCATAACACATTGGATTAAATGGGTTAGTGAAGATTAGGTCCATTAATTGGGTTAGACCTAGGGTTAGATTAAATAATGAACTTAATTAGAGAATTGACTAAATCTAATCAATTATTGTCTTAGATTAGATCAAGGATTCTCTAGATCAATTACAATAGTTGTAGTTGGTCATGTTCATGTCTTTGACGAGATCTAAGATTGACTTGATTCTTGGCTATGAGGTCCAACATGAACTGTTAGGTTGATCTAATTGAAACTAATTAAACTAATTAATGTCTAAGATAAACTAGATCGATGGTTGTTAATTGGCAGTCCGCTTACCTGGCCATTTTTTATGGTGTCTAAGGCAAGCTTTGGCAGACCCTCCTACTGATCAAACTTACCTAGCCTCTTGGTGAAATTATAATTTGATCAGATCACCTGACTATTCAAGCTAACTCATGTCAGCTAGGTAAATCAATATGACTGATTAGGTGCTCCTTGACCAGCCTATTAATGGTCTTCCTTAAGCTGACTTGGTGAGGTTACTGGAAGAATCATGATAAGCTGGTTCATCTGACCTTCCCTCTTTTTTAAAAATTAAATTCTCTAAAATTATTAGATCCTTAAAATAAATTGGTTATGATAATAACTATATCACAGCCTCCCATTAAGTGGATGATAATGGGTCCATCAGTTGGATAATCATTGGAGGTCCAAAGGACTGGTGCTTATTGAAGGAAAAATTCTGATTTCTCTAGTCAGGTTCGTTTAAATCTGATTGGATCGAGAGATATATTTTAAAAATTTTCTCTTAGATCCAAATCAGATCAGACACTTTTTAGATCTAATTTTATGATCTAATAAATAAAAGAATTAAATTAAATTAAATCAAAATTAATGTTTTCTTATTTGCTGGGTAATCCGATTACCCTTTGATGATCCTGCTAATTGCCTAAGGTTCTAGATCTAGCCATGCAAGCGCCTGACCTCTATCGGTATCTACTTGGGCTAGATCTAGAGATCTTCTTCTTCTTTATCACATCTCTAAAAATTAGATCTGGATCTAATTTGGAGGATCTTCAAAAATCTTTTTGAATATCTGTTGTCATCTCTGCAGCAGTGCTGCCTTCTTCCTTTCTCGTCAGCCTTTTCTTGCCTGGATCACACCAAACTGAAGCCCAACTTTTCTTGGGCATGGAGAGGAGAGAGAGGATCAGAAGATGGTATGGAGGAGGGAGAGGGGAAGCCTTGGGGCATGGGCTAAGAGGAACTCCTTGAAAGTTGGGTGCAGATAGGGTTTATTTATAGACCCTGCTGTGCCATGCAGTGCTGCATCATCTCGGCTAATCATGTTGCTTTATGCAATCAGATCTAAATCTGATTGGTAGGATGATATCATCTGATCCAATCAGATGAGAGCCCTATAGATTCATCCTTAGATGGTGCCTAAGACTGGTCAAAGTCTATGGCTAGGGGTCATTTAAGTTGAATCCAAGAAGCAATCTAGAGTCCCATCTGTATGGAACTCCAGGCGTCCCTATCCATGGGCGCATGCCATCCTAGGCATGCGCCACCTCCTTTCCAAAATCTAGTAAGGGGATAATCCCCTATCTACTCTCCAATAAGTACATGACACATGGGCAGATGTCCAAGGGTCAAAGGTCAATGTTTGACCAAAGTCAAAGGACAAAAATTAGGAGGCGATGGAAAATGGCAGGTGTTGTCTCAAATTTATCTTATAAATTAAGACAATTCTTTTTTGATCTGGACAAGCTCCAGTTAGACCAAGTAAAGGAACCTGAGTGAGCATAAATATATTTGGCTCAGTCGAGATAATTTTTCATGATAATAAAAGAAGAACGTTAGGTTCAATCGTGTGGTAGCACGATTTTCTTGAACCTAACTGAATCTAATTTAAATCAATTGAACAGGATTAGTTAAATTGATGAAATCTAGATCCAAACCCTTGTTTATATGACCTAGTTAGGTTTAGTTCTATATGGAAATGGGATATGTCATGATCTCCATCATCGACATCATCGAAACTTCTTTCGATGGATCAGAACTCTTCTGATTCAGACAACTAGAATGATTGGTCATCTAAATCATTCTAATTGCTCCCAAAATCTACTAGTGACACCTAGCAGTATATGGTGGCAACCCATCAAAATTGAAAATGAACCTCTTGGTGCAGCTACCTGTGTGATTAAGTTCTTCTATCTTGAGCCCCGATCATATTAGGATTAAGGTGAACTCATCAAACCCTAATTTCTATCATATGATTTAATCATTTGATTCAAGTCCGATATGAAAATCATAATAAAAACTCTTTCTATTATTTCACTTTCTGCCATGGCCATGGGCTTATGGACTTGATTCTCATGATCATCATAGGGCTGCTCCTCATCCACCGAGGTAAATAGATTCCATCTTGGTGCAATCCAATTCCTACAATGAACATGCTATAGCCAACATACACCTCAGGATTCCGAATGGCTAGGAGATCGAGTCATGGTGTAGTCAAACTATAACACCCTCAAGATGAACTGTCAACGCACCTCAGGTCAAAGAACTAAACTCACCATTGCAGCTTTGAGTTAGTCATTGACGAGAAGGTAGACTTCCTTATGACTACTCGAGGTGGTCACGCTCAGTACCCTCGTTCTCTAATGAGTACTTGTACTCTCGCTCCAGTGTCTCTACACCATAGATTCAAGACTCATCTACTATGAAGAAGTGATTGTACACTAACCTTTCGGATCAATCACCATCCTCATGATGATCCTACGGTCAGGAGCCTTTTATGCGTTAATAAATAAAAATTCATATCTTAAATTTTCAACTCTTGAAAATATGAATTATCATTGCCATTAACTTAAGGGATTTATCATAGATACTAAATACACATTTATGATAGAAAATAACCCATTTTATTATTTATAGTTAAAATTATAATTTTATCCCTAGAAGTGTATTACAAGTGTCAATCAATTCTAGTTTCGAGGGCACATATATCGAATAAAATTTCGCTTGATCTAAAGTCAATTGGCTACAAATCTAAGTCCCATCTTCTCAAGGTGGGCTTCGATCTTCTACTGGCCCAATGATTTTATAAGCGGGTCCACCGCATTATCTGCAGAGTCGACACTCTTGACCTCAACATAATCCTTCTCGAGGTAATCGCAAATGAGGTTGTATCACCACAAGATGTGCTTGGATTTCTGATGAGACCCTAGCTCCTTAGTAAAGGCTATGGCACCATTATTATCATAGTATAGAGGAATGGCATCTGATGGCATCACTCCGATCTATTAGATATATGTGCCCTAAAAGCCAGAATTGGCTGACACTTGTAATACACTTCTAGGGGCAAAATTATAATTTTGACTAAAATCAATAAAATGGGTTCTTTTCTATCACATATGTGTCTATGATACATCCTTTGAGTTAATGGTAATAATAATTCATATTTTTAGAAGTTGAAAATTTATGACATGAATAATCATTATTAACTCATAAAATGCTCTCGACCATAGGATCATCACGAGGATGGTGATTAATCCGAAAGGTTGGTGTACAATCACTTCTCTTTAGTAGATGAGTCTTGAGTCTACGGTGTGGAGACACCGGAGCGAGAGTACAGGTACTCGTTAGAGAACGAGGGCACTGAGCGTGACCACCTCGAGTAGTCATTAGGGAAGTCTACCTTCTCGTCAATGACTGACTCGATGCTGCAGTAGTGTGTCTGGTTCTTTGACCTGAGGATGCATCGGCAGTTCACCTTGAGGGTGTTATAGTTTGACTACACCATTACTCGGTCTCCTAGCCATATGGAACCCTGAGGTGTATGTTGGCTATAGCATGTTCATTGTAGGAACTGGATTGCATCAAGATGGAATCTATCTACCTCGGTGGTAGAGGAGCAGCCCTATGATGATCATGAGAATCAAGTCCAGAAGCCCATGGCCATGGTAGAGTGAAATAATAGAAAGAGTTTCTATTTAGATTTTCACATTGGACTCGAATCGAATGATTACATCATATGACAGAGACTAGGGTTTGACGAGTTTCACCTTAACCCTAATCTGATCGGGGCTCAAGATAGAAGAACTTAATCACACAGGTAGCTGCACCAAGAGGTTCGCATTCAGCTCTGATGGGTTGCCACCATATACTGCTAGGTGTCACTGGTGGATTTTGGGAGCAATTAGAATGATTTAGATGATCGATCATTCTAGCTGTTCGAATCAGAAGAGTTCTGATCCATCGAAAGGAGTTTCGATGATGTCGATGATAGAGATCATGACATATCCCATTACCATACAGAACTGAACCTAACTGGGTCACACAAACAAGGGTTTGAATCTGGTGATCATCAATTGAACTGATCTAGTTCAATTGATCTGAATGAGATTCAATTAGGTTCAAGGAAAATCGTGCTAGCACTCGATTGAACCTAACGTTCTTCTTTTACTATCATAAATAGTTGTCCTGACTGAGCCAAAGGAGTTTGTGCTCGATCAGAGGCCTTCACTTGGTCTGACTGGAGACTGTCCAGGTCAGAAAAGGGTTGTCTTATTTTGTAAGACAATACCTGCCATTTTTGGTCACCTGCCATTTCTTGTTCTTTGACTTTGGTCAAAAGTCTGACCTTTGACTGGTCAAATGTTGACCATTGACACTTTGACTTTTGACCACATGTCATGCACCTATTGGAGAGCTAGTGGGGGTGTGTCCCCCTACCAAAACCTGGCAAGAAGGAGGGCGCACGCCAAGAGGAGGGTGCATGCCACCCTTGGCATGTGCCCAAGCTGGAGGCACCCAGGAGTCCCTGTTGGATAGGGACTCCATCTCCTTTTTGGATTTTGATTAAACTTCTCCTAAGAACCAAGTTTGACTGGTCTTAGGAGCTATCTAAGAAGGAATCCAAGGGACTCTATTCCCACTAATCAAATTTAAATCTGATTTCACAAAGGGTTGTGATTGGTTGAGAAGAAGAGGAGTTGGATCACGCATAGTCTATAAATAAGACCCTACGCCCAACTCAAATTGAATTGAAAATTCCCACACCCTAAGGCCACCTCTCCTCTCCTCCTCCATGCCAATTCCATCTTCTCCCTCTCCTCTTCACATCCAAAAGGAGTTTTGGGATCCTTGGTTGGTGCAATCCAGATCAAGAGAAAGGCGATCAGAAAGCTAGAAGGCTGCGCTGCTGCAAAGGACGACTGCTGATCTTCAAAAGGAGTTTTGAAGATCCTCCAAATCAGATCCAGATCTAATTTTTGGAGATGTGATAGAGAAGAAGAGGATCTCTAGATCCAGCCTGAGTGGATACCGGTAGAGGCCAGGCACTTGCGTGGCTAGATCCAGAACCTTCCGCTGCTTACAGGATCATCAACGGGTAATAGGATTACCCTACGTTCAAGGTAAATTAAATTTGATTTAATTTATCTAATTTTATTTTAATTATTAAAATAATAAAAATTAGATCTAAAATATATTAGATCTGATTTGGATCAAAGAAAAAATTTTTGAAATATATCTCTTGATCTGATCAGATCTGAACGAACCTGGTCCGGAAAATCAGGATTTCCCTTCAACTGGTATCAGAGCCAAGGTTCTAAAAGTATTTAGATCTGATTTTAAATTTATTTTAATTAAGAAAATAAGTGATTTTCAGATGTCACATGAGATGTGATCAGATCTAAAATCAGAAAAAATTAAAATTAAATGATTTGGATCTAAGATTAGAAAATATGCATGACTAGTTCTAAAATAGAATAGTTCTATAGAATAGTCTTGCATGTTTTAATTTAATTTGATTAAATCATATTTTAGATCTATTTATTTACTATTTTTTGATATTATAATTATTATAATAACATCTAAAAAATAGTAAATAAAAATTATTTAATTTTAAACATCATATGAGATATGATTGATGCATGTCTAGACTAGTTGTAGAATAGTTCTACATAATTGTCTAGATTAGAATTTATTTTGATTAAGATCAATTTAAATCTAATTTTTTAGATTATTATGAGATAATTTAGATCTGAAAATATGCATGATTCGATACATGAGATGTATGCAAAATATGCCATGATTAGATCTAATTTGTATATGAGATATATGATATAGATCTAATACTATTTTGTAGTATTGACATGTTCCTGATTAAGGCGTTCCTCTTGGCCGTCCGGTCATAAGAATGAAGAAGGGTTTAAAGGCCCTCTCTTCCCATTCGATGGGGTGTTCTTATGATGTGTAGGGGTGCTGCGTGTTCGTCCTTAATCAGAAACCCAAAACTTACTTTCTGCAAAACCCTAGATCCTGAAACCCTAGGATTTATTGTGCATATTTTGTTTATGAACCCTACTTAATTAAGAATTAAGATTATGGAATATTAATTAGGTCTAAAATTGAGAATTTTAGATCTAAGACATATTCATAATACTGGGTTCGGGCTTGGGTAGCTCAATTAGGTCTAAGCGGTTGATCAAACCGAATCAAGAGTTGGTTAGATGGGATCAACAATGCTTAAATTGACCAGCCTAATAGGATTAAGTCTGGGTCAAGATCGAGTCACGATCAAGCAAGACCTAATTAGGCTCAGAGGTTAGAGTCTGGATTGTAGGCTAACCCAATTGGTTCTGGCTCAACAATTTGGTGTCTAAGGTAAGTTTGGCACATACGACCGACTGGATTTTTAATTGGAAGCTACTCGACCTGAATGCATTCTTGTACGAGTTAATGGCATATTCCTTCCACCGGTCTCACTTACCTGGCCATATCTGTTGACACAGTTCTGATCTGAGGTGGTCAATAATCCGAGCTAACCCATGCCACTAGGTTAGTCATAATTGTTATGACTAATGACAAGTCTAGTTTAATGAGACCTGAATCAATTCTCCCTAAGAAAAGATTAAGTCTGAGGTCTTCCACCATTGTAGATGTGCGGGCCCTTCCCGGGGTTGATTGTTCTCGGCTGGATACAGTGGCTCAGTTGCACCGGGAAAGATGCAACCATGTCTATTAGGCATTGGATGCTATGGGCTGGAGGATGAGTTGGGCTCAATATTTTGGATACGGTGAGAGACTCAATTAGGAACCCAGTCTATGCAAATGGTGGGTCTGACTTAACTAAGGAGTGGATCAATATTTCCGGATACGGTGAGATTCATGAATTAGAGACCAAGTTTGGGTGCACCATGATTAGAGAATCATTGAACAAGAGTTGTTCACTCATTGGCTAACCCATCACCAATAACTGTTAGGTGAGGTGATGAGTCAGTTGGTGAGACCGCACCACCCACTAGAAATCATTAATCATGGAGATTTTTGCATCTCTACAGAGGGAGTGTAGGGATCCGAGAAAATAGTGGGAGCTAATTTGTTTAAAAATAAAATCCCTAAACAAATTGGTCAAGTCAATAATTACAGTATCTAACTAGAATCTTTGACTCTCTACAGGAAAATGTCTGCGTCCAACCCATTGGCACGTATCCTGGACACACATAGACTGACTGGACCCAATTATAAAGATTGGCTCAGGAACTACAAAATTATTTTGGGTTCGAGAAGTTAACCCATGTTATTGGACCAGGACCCTCCCACCTTACCAGCCCGTCCATCCACTGAACAGAGAGCGTCTCTGGAAAAATGGATTAGACGAAGATAATAAGGCCAGATATTACATGTTGGGCTCGATGTCTGATGAGCTCCAGCGCCAACATGAAGATATCGGGACTGCTCGCCAAATGTTGGCTCACCTGCAGGAGATGTTTGGTGAACAGAGTCGCGCAGCCAAATATCAAGTCACGAAATGACTTTTTAAGGCTAAGATGCGTGATGGGCAGTCAGTCCAAGATCACTGTCTGACAATGATCAAGGACATGGAAGAGCTTGAGAAGCTCGGTGTGAAGTTAGACTTGGATCTGCAGAACGATATTATTCTGCAATCCTTGACTGATGCATATGGGCAATTCATCATGAATTACCACATGCATAAACTTCAAAATTCCTTGGCCGAATTAATGAATATGCTGGTTACCGCTGAGCTTTCTATGAAAGGTTCTAAAGGCTCAGTTCTTGCTATGGAACGGACTTCTTCCAAAAGAAAGTCTTATGGAAAGAAAAAGAAGTCTGTGAAAAAGCAAAAGGTGGAAGGATCAAAGAAGAAGAAGGCAGAAGCCGAAGAAGAAAGGCCGATGTCAAAGGAAAGTGTTTCCATTGCAACAGCGACGGCCATTGGAAGCGGAACTGCCCTACTTACCTGGCCACCCTGAAGAACAAGAAGGAAGGTCCTTCTGGAGGTATGCTCGTTATTGAGTCTAACCTTACGGTTTCTTCTGCATCCAGTTGGGTGCTTGACTCTGGTTCTAGTGCTCATCTGTGCACTTCCATGCAGGGTCTTGAGGATAGCAGGAGGCTGAGGGATGGAGACATGATCCTACGCATCGGTAATGGAGCAAGAGTTGCTGCAGTAGCCGTGGGAACATACCCTCTTCGATTACCATCTGGTTTAGACTTAGTTTTGAAAGACTGTTATTATGTGCCTGCAGCTAGCAGGAATTTGATTTCTGTTTCATGCTTAGCACAAGAAGGCTATGTGATTACCTTCTTTAAGGACCATTGTAACATTCTTTATGAAAGAAATAAAATTGCAAATGGTTTCCTTATTAATGGTCTTTATCAGCTACATATTGATGTACCTGTTCTAACTATCGAGCAAAACGTGAATGCCAAACGACCTAGGGATAGTCCAAACGACAGATATCTATGGCACCTGAGATTAGGTCATATAGCAGAAGATAGGATCAACAAATTGGAGAAAAATGGGCTATTGAGTCCATTGACTTTCGAGTCATATCCAACTTGTGAATCTTGTCTTCAAGGCAAAATGACTAAACTCCCTTTTGTTGGACATGGGGAGAGGGCCACAGATCTCCTTGCCCTAGTACATACTGATGTGTGCGGCCCATTTGATGTGCCGGCTAGAGGCAATTTTGTCTACTTCATTACCTTTACCGATGATCTGTCTAGGTATGGGTATGTGTATCTTATGAGACACAAGTCTGAAGCTTTTGAAAAGTTCAAAGAATTCAGACATGAAGTAGAAAAACAAACTGGAAAAACCCATTAAGGTTCTTCGATCAGATCGAGGAGGTGAATACCTTAGCCGGGAAATTCCTAGACTATCTCAAGGAAAATGGCATAGTCTCTCAATGGACTCCACCAGGAACACCTCAACTCAACGGGGTTTCAGAATGGAGAAATCGGACTCTATTGGATATGGTTCGATCCATGATGAGCTTCACAGACCTCCCTGATTTTCTTTGGGGACATTCATTGTTAACTTCAATTTATCTACTGAATAGGGTTCCCTCTAAAACCGTTCCTACCACACCGTATGAGATATGGCACGGTAAGAAACCAAGTCTGAGTCATCTCAGAATTTGGGGTTGTCCGGCTCATGTCAAAAGACAACAAGCGGACAAGTTAGAGTTTAGGTCCTTTAGAGCTCGATTCATAGGATATCCTAAAGAGTCATTAGGATACTATTTCTACATTCCAGAAGACCACAATGTGATTGTGAGTCGACATGCCATCTTTCTTGAAAAATAGTTTATTCAAGATAGCGGCATTGGAAAGCAGATTCAAGCTTGATGAGAAAGTCTCACAAGTACAACGAGCTAAGGACCAATTGGAACCAAATCAGGTTGAGCCAATAAGAACACTACCTCCTCCACCTCGTAGATCGGAAAGAGTTTTCCATCCCCCTGAAAGATACTTAGGTATTATTTCAGAGGAAGTAGAGGAAAATGTTCCTCGTAGGTAATGGTGCTCATGGTGATGATCCCAAAACCTACAACGAGGCGATATCAGATATCGACTCCGAGAAATGGCTAGAGGCAATGCAGTCAGAAATTGACTCGATGCACTCAAACCAAGTCTGGACCTTGGTAGATCCACCAGAAGGTATAGTACCTATTGGGTGTAAATGGATCTTCAAGAGAAAGATTGGTGCAGATGGGAATGTGGAGACATTCAAGGCTAGACTAGTGGCAAAAGGTTATAGTCAACGCGAAGGCATTGACTATCAGGATACCTTTTCCCAGTGGCTATGCTAAAATCCATCCGCACATTGCTTGCCGTTGCAGCCTATTTCGATTATGAAATATGGCAAATGGACGTGAAAACGGCATTCTTAAATGGATATCTTGAGGAAGATATCTATATGGAACAGCCGCTAGGTTTCACATCCAGTGATACTGATCACAAGGTTTGCAAGCTGCAAAGGTCCATATATGGACTTAAGCAAGCATCTCGGAGCTGGAACACTCGTTTCAATGATGTGATCAAAAAGTTTGGTTTCATCAAAAATGAAGAGGAACCATGTGTTTTCAAAAAGGTCAGTGGGAGCGCTGTTGTCTTCCTCGTATTGTACGTGGATGACATCCTCCTTATTGGGAATGATATTCCCATGTTGACATGACAGTCAAAATATGGTTGTCCAAGGAATTCTCCATGAAAGACCTAGGTGAAGCATCCTTTATTCTAGGAATTAAGGTCTATAGGGATAGACCGAATAGGATGCTAGGACTTTCACAGAAGATGTACATAGAGGAAGTACTAAAGAGGTTTAGTATGGAAAACTCTAAGAGGGGATTAATACCCTTCAGACATGGTATTCATCTTTCCAAGAAGATGTGCCCTAGCACACCTGAGGAAATAGAACGCATGAGCAAGATCCCTTATGCTTCTGCAATAGGGAGCCTCATGTATGCCATGCTATGTACACGACCTGATATAGCCCATGCTGTGAGTGTCACAAGCAGATATCAGTCAAATCCAGGTGAAGAACACTGGACTTCTGTGAAATGTATCCTTAAGTACTTGAGAAGAACTAAGGATATGATGTTGGTCTTTGGTAATGGAGAACTCCAAGTCCAGGGATACACAGACTCGGATTTCATGTCCGATATAGATGATCGAAAGTCGACATCTGGAAGTCTGTTTGTGTGCAATGGTGGTGCTGTCAGCTGGAAGAGTTCCAAGCAAACTGTGATAGCAGATTCCACCATGGAAGCAGAATATATCGCTGCATCAGAGGCTGCGAAGGAAGCATTCTGGTACAAGAAGTTTGCTGCAGAAATTGGAGTAATGCCATCAGATGCCATTCCTCTATACTGCGACAACAATGGCGCCATAGCCCTTGCTAAGGAGCCGAGGTCTCACCAGAAATCCAAGCACATTGAGCGGCGATACCACCTCATCCGCGATTACCTCGAGAAGGGTTACGTCGAGGTCAAGAGAGTCAACTCCACAGATAATGTGGCAGACCCACTTACAAAGCCGTTGGGCCAGCAGAAGATCGAAGCCCACCTTGAGAAGATGGGACTTAGACTTGTAGCCAATTGGCTTTAGGACAAGTGGGAGATTGTTAGATATATGTGCCCTAGAAGCCAGAATTGGCTGACACTTGTAATACACTTCTAGGGGCAAAATTATAATTTTGACTATAATCAATAAAATGGGTTATTTTCTATCACATATGTGTATTTAGTGTCTGTGATACATCCTTTGAGTTAATGGTAATGATAATTCATATTTTCAAGAGTTGAAAATTTAAGACATGAATAATCATTATTAACTCATAAAATGCTCCCGACCATAGGATCATCACGAGGATGGTGATTGATCCGGAAGGTTGGTGTACAATCGCTTCTCTTTAGTAGATGAGTCTTGAGTCTACGGTGTGGAGACACCGGAGCGAGAGTACAGGTACTCGTTAGAGAACGAGGGCACTGAGCGTGACCACCTCGAGTAGTCATTAGGGAAGTCTACCTTCTCGTCAATGACTGACTCGATGCTGCAGTAGTGTGTCTGGTTCTTTGACCTGAGGTGCATCGGCAGTTCACCTTGAGGGTGTTATAGTTTGACTACACCATTACTCGGTCTCCTAGCCATATGGAACCCTGAGGTGTATGTTGGCTATAGCATGTTCATTGTAGGAACTGGATTGCATCAAGATGGAATCTATCTACCTCGGTGGTAGAGGAGCAGCCCTATGATGATCATGAGAATCAAGTCCAGAAGCCCATGGCCATGGCAGAGTGAAATAATAGAAAGAGTTTCTATTTAGATTTTCACATTGGACTTGAATCGAATGATTACATCATATGACAGAGACTAGGGTTTGACGAGTTCACCTTAACCCTAATCTGATCGGGGCTCAAGATAGAAGAACTTAATCACACAGGTAGCTGCACCAAGAGGTTCGCATTCAGCTCTGATG
Organism: Cocos nucifera; assembly: GCA_006176705.1. NCBI lineage: Eukaryota > Viridiplantae > Streptophyta > Magnoliopsida > Arecales > Arecaceae > Cocos > Cocos nucifera. The sequence continues at coordinate 98,411 of QRFJ01006324.1, read as the reverse complement.
GGTTGCCACCATATACTGCTAGGTGTCACTGGTGGATTTTGGGAGCAATTAGAATGATTTAGATGATCGATCATTCTAGCTGTTCGAATCAGAAGAGTTCTGATCCATCGAAAGGAGTTTCGATGATGTCGATGATAGAGATCATGACATATCCCATTACCATACAGAACTGAACCTAACTGGGTCACACAAACAAGGGTTTGAATCTGGTGATCATCAATTGAACTGATCTAGTTCAATTGATCTGAATGAGATTCAATTAGGTTCAAGGAAATCGTGCTAGCACTCGATTGAACCTAACGTTCTTCTTTTACTATCATAAATAAGTTGTCCTGACTGAGCCAAAGGAGTTTGTGCTCAATCAGAGGCCTTCATATGGTCTGACTGGAGGTTGTCCAAGTCAGAAAAGGTTGTCTTATTTTGTAAGACATTACCTGCCATTTTTGGTCACCTGCCATTTCTTGTTCTTTGACTTTGGTCAAAAGTCTGACCTTTGACTGGTCAAATGTTGACCATTGACACTTTGACTTTTGACCACATGTCATGCACCTATTGGAGAGCTGGTGGGGGCCTGTCCCCCTGCCAGAACCTGGCAAGGAGGAGGGCGCACGCCACCCTTGGCGTGTGCCCAAGTTGGAGACGCCTAGGAGTCCCTGTTGGACAGGGACTCCATCTCCTTTTTGGATTCCGATTAGACTTCTCCTAAGAACCAACTTTGACTGGTCTTAGGCACCCTCTAAGGAGGAATCCAGGGAACTCTATTCCCACCAATCAGATTTAGATCTGATTTCACAAAGGGTTGTGATTGGTTGGGAAGAAGAGGAGTTGGATCACGTTAGTCTATAAATAAGACCCTGCGCCCAACTCAAATTGAATTGAAAATTCCCATGCCCCAAGGCTACCTCTCCTCTCCTCCTCCATGCCAAACCATCTTCTCCCTCTCCTCTCCACGTCCAAAGGAGTTTGGAATCCTTGGTTGGTGCGATCCAGATGAGAGAATGGCGATAGAAAGCTAGAAGGCTGCGTTGCTGCAAAGGACAACTGCTAATCTTCGAAAGGTATTTTGAAGATCCTCCAAATTAGATTCAGATCTGATTTTTGGAGATGTGATAGAGAAGAGGAGGATCTCAAGATCTAGCCTGAGTGGATACCGATAGAGGCTCGGCACTTGCGTGGCTAGATCCAGAACCTTCCGCTGCTTACAAGATCATCAATGGATAATAGGATTACCCTACGTTAAGGTAAATTAAATTTAATTTAATTTATCTAAATTTATTTTAATTATTAAAATAATAAAGATCAAATCTGAAGCATCCTAGATTTGATCTAGATCAAAGAAAAAATTTTTAAAATATATCTTTTGATCCGATCAGATCTGAACGAACCTGATTCGGAAAATCAAGATTCCCCTTCACGATCTCTACGGCAAATTTCTTATAGCAGAATGCCTCCTTTGTTGCTTCTGATGCAGCAATGTATTTTGCTTCCATGGTGGAATCTGCTATCACTATCTACTTGAAACTTTTCAAACTGACATCTCCACCATTGTACATAAATAGACTTTTAGATGTCGACTTTCGATCATTTATATCGAACATGAAATCCGAGTTTATATACCCCTGGACTTGGAGTTCTCCATTACCAAAGACCAACAACATATCCTTAGTTCTTCTCAAGTACTTAAGGATATATTTCATAGAAGTCTAGTGTTCTTCACCAGGATTCGATTGATATCTGCTCGTGACACTCACAACATGGGCTATATCAGATCGTGTACATAACATAGCATACATGTGGCTCCCTATTGCTGAAGCATAAGGAATCTTGCTCATGCATTCTATTTCCTCAGGTGTGTTAGGGCACATCTTCTTGGAAAGATGAATACCATGTCTGAAGGGTACCAAATCCCTCTTAGAGTTTTTCATGCTAAACCTCTTTAGCTCCTCCTTTATGTACATCTTCTGTGAAAGTCCTAGCATCCTATTCGGTCATCTCTATAGACCTTAATTTTTAGAATAAAGGATGCTTCTCCTAGGTCTTTCATGGAGAATTCTTTAGATAACCGCATTTTAATTATAGTCAACATGGGAATATCATTCCCAATAAAGAGGATGTCATCCACGTACAATACGAGGAAGACAACAATGCTCCCACTGACCTTTTTGAAGACATATGGCTCCTCCTCATTCTTGATGAAATCAAATAATTTGATCACATCATTAAAACGAGTATTCTAACTCTGAGATGCTTGATTAAGTCCATATATGGACCATTGCAGCTTGCATATCTTGTGATCATCATCACCGAATGTGAAACCTAGCGGCTATTCTATATAGATATCTTCCTCAAGATATCCATTTAAGAATGCCGTTTTCACGTCCATTTGCCATATTTTATAATTGAGATAGACTGCAATAGCAAGCAATATGTGGATGGATTTAAGCATAGCTACTGGTGAAAAGGTATCCTGATAGTCAATGCCTTCGTGCTGACTATAACCTTTTGCCACTAATCTAGCCTTGAATGTCTCCACATTCCCATCTACACCAATCTTTCTCTTGTAGATCCATTTATATCCAATAGGTACTATACATTCTGGTGGATCTACCAAGGTCCAGACTCGGTTTGAGTGCATCAAGTCAACTTTTGACTTCATTATCTCTAACCATTTCTCAGAGTCGATATCCAATATCACCTCGTTATAAATTTTGGGATCATCACCATGAATCCCATTACCAATGAGGAACATTTTCTCTACTTCCTCTGAAATAGTACTAAGTACCTCTCAGGAGGTCAAAATATTTTTTTCGATCTACAAGGTGGAGGAGGTAGTGAATGAATTGGCTCAACCTGATTTGGTTCCATTTGTTCCTTAGCTCGTTGCTCTTATGAGAATTTCTCTTCGAGATTGATCTGCTTTCCAATGCCGCTATCTTGAATAAACTATTTTTCAAGAAAGATGGCATGTCTACTTACAATCACATTATGATCTTCTGAAATATAGAAATAATATCTTAATGACTCTTTAGGATATCCTATAAATCGAGCTCTGAAGGACCTAAAGTCTAACTTGTCTGCTTGTTGTCTTTTGACATGAGTTGGACAACCCTAAATTCTAAGATGACTCAGACTTGATTTCTTATCATGCCATATCTCATACGGTATGGTAGGAATGGTTTTAGAGGAAACTCTATTCAGTAAGTATGTTGCAGTTAACAAATAGTATCCCCAAAGAAAATCTGGTAGCTCTATGAAGCTCATCATGGATTGGATCATATCTAATAGGGTCCGGTTCCTCCATTATGAAATTCCATTTAGTTGAGGTATTTCAGGTGGAGTCCATTGAAAGACTATGCTATTTTTCTTGAGATAGTCCAAGAATTTCTGAATAAGGTATTCACCTCCTCGATTTGATCGAAGAACCTTAATGGATTTTTCAGTTTACTTTTCTACTTCATGTTTAAATTTTTTGAACTTTTCAAAAGCTTCAAACTTTTGTCTCATAAGATACACATATCCATATCTAAATAAATCATCTATAAAGATTATGAAGTAGATAAAGTTGCCTCTAGCCGGCACATCAAATGGGCCGCACACATCAGTATGTACTAAGATAAGAAGATCCATGGCCCTTTCCCCATATCCCACAAAAGGGAGCTTAGTCATTTTGCCATGAAGATAGGATTCACAAATTGGATATGACTCGGAAGTCAACGGACTCAATAGTCCAATTTTTTCTAATTTGTTAACCCTATGTTCTGCTATATGACTTAGTCTTAGCTGCCATAGATACCTACCGTTTGGACTATCCCTAGGTCGTTTCATAGTATTCACATTTTGCTCGATATTAAAAATAGATACATCAATATGTAACTGATAAAGATCGTTAATAAGGAAACCACTTACAATTTTATTTCTTTCATAAAAAATATTACAATGGTCCTTAAGAAAACTAATTACATAGCCTTCTAATGCAAGAAAAGAAATAGAAATCAAATTTCTGCTTGCTGTAGGTACATAATAACAGTCTTTTCACACTAAGTCTAAACCAGATGATAGTCGAAGAGGGTATGTTCCCATGGCCATGGCAGTAACCCTTGCTCCATTTCCGACATGCAGGATCATCTCACTATCTCTCAGCCTCCTGCTATCCTCAAGACCCTACATAGGAGTGCATAAGTGAGCACTAGAACCAGAGTCAAGCATCCAACTAAATGCAAAAGAAATCATAAGGTTAGACTCAATAACGAGCATACCTCCAGAAGGACCTGCCTCCTTCTTTAGGATGGTCAGGTAAGTAGGGCAGTTTTGCTTTTAGTGACTGTCATTGTTGTAATGAAAATACTTTTCTTTGTCAGTGGCCTTCTTCTTCAGCTCTACCTTTTTCTTCTTTCCTCCTTCCACCTTCTGCTTTTTCGCAGACTTCTTCTTCTTTTCAAAAGACTTTCTCTTGAAAAAAGTTCATTCCATAGCAAGCACTGAGCCTTTAGAACCTTTTATGGAAAACTAAGCTGTAACCAGCATGTTCATAAGTTTGGCCAGAGAATTTTGAAGTTTATGCATATGGTAGTTCATGATGAACTGCCCATACTCATCAGTCAAGGATTGCAGAATTATATCATTCTGCAGATCTAAGTCCAACCACACTTTGAGCTTCTCAAGCTCTTCCAAGTCCTTGATCATCATTAGATAATGATCTTGGACTGATTGCCCATCATGCATCTTAGCCTTGAACAGTCATTTAGTGACTTGATACTTGGCTGTGCAACTTTGTTCACCAAACATCTCCTGTAGGTGAGCCAATATTTGGTGAGCAATCTTGATATCTTCATGTTGGTGCTGAAGTTCATCAGACATCGAGCCCAATATGTAGTATCTAGCCTTGTTATCTTCGTCTGTCCACTTATCCAGAGATGCTCTCTATTCAGCGGTTGGATGAGCTGGTAAAGTGGGAGGATCCTGATCCAATACATGAGTTAACTTCTTAGAATCCAAAATGATTTTAAAGTTCTAGAGCCAATCCTTGTAATTGGGCTCGATCAGTCTATGGGTGTCCAGGATTCTTGCTAATGGATTGGATGCAGACATTTTTCTATAGTGAGTCAAAGTTTCTAGTTAGCTATTGTAATTAAGACTTAACTAATTTATTTAGAAATTTTATTTTTTAAATAAATTAGCTTTCACTATTTTCTTGGATCCCTACACTCCTTCTGTAGAGATGTGAAAATCTCTATGATTAATGATTTCTAGTGGGTGGTGCGGTCCCACCAACTGACTCATCACCTCACCTAATAGTTATTGGTGATGGGTTAGCCAATGAGTGAACAACTCTTGTTCAATGATTCTCTATTCATGATGCATCCAAACTTGGTCTCTAATTCATGAATCTCACCTTGCTCAGAATATTGATCCACTCCTTAGTTAAGTCAGACCCACCATTTGCATAGATTGGATTCCTAATTGAGTCTATCACGGTATCCAAAATATTGAGTCCAATCCATCCTCCAGCCTATAGCATCTAATGCCTAATAGACATGGTTGCATCTTCCCAGTGCAACTAAACCACTGTGATCAGTCGAGAACAATCAACCCTGGGAAGGGCCCACACATCTACAATGATGGAAGACCTTAGACTTAACCTTTTCTTAGGAAGTTTTGATTTAGGTCTCATTAAACTAGACTTGACATAGTCATAACCATTATGACTAACCTAGTGGCATGGGTTAGCTCGAATTATAGACAACCTTAGATCAGAACTGAGTCAACAAACATGGCTAGGTAAGTCAGACCGGTGGAAGGGATATGTCATTAACTTGATAAGAATGCATTCGAGTTAAGTAGCTCCCAATTAAAAACTAGTCGATCGTATTTGCCAGACTTACCTTAGACATCAAATTATTGAGCCAGAACCAATCAGGTTAGCGCACAATCCAGACTCTAACCACTGAACCTAATTAGGTCTTAGCTTGATCAATCACTCATGTGACTCGATCTTGACCCATACTTAATCCTATTAGACTGATCAATTTAAGCACTATTGATCCTATCTAACCAAATCTTGATTTAGTTTGATTAACCGCTTAGACCTAATTGAGCTACCCAAGCCCGAACCCAATTTTATGAACATATCTTAGATCTAAAAATTCTTAATTTTAGACCTAATATGTTTCATAATCTTAATTCTTAATTAAGTTTAGGATTCATAAACAAAATATGTAAATAAGATCCTGGGGTTTCAGGATCTAGGATTTTGCAGGAAATAAGTTTTTAATTTTTGATTAAAGACGAACGCGCAACACCCCTACACATCATAAGAACACTCCATCGAATGGAAGGAAAGGATCTTTAAAACCTACTTTATTCTTATGATCAGACGGCCAAGGAGAATGCCATAATCAGAAACACAACTAATCTACAAAACTAATTAGATCTAAGCATATATCTCATATAAAAAATGATCTAATTAAAACATGTTTTGCATACATCTCATGTATCATATCATGCATATTTTTTAGATCTAAATTATATCATAATCATCTAAAAAATTAAATTTAAATTTGATCACACTAAATAAAATTTAATCTAGACCTTTTGTAGAACTATTTTACAACCAGTCTAAACATGCAACTATCATATCTCATATGAACAAATTAAATCTAATTTATTTTCTATTTTTAGATCTGATTATAATATTTATATGATCAAAAAATAGTAAATAAATAGATCTCAAAATCATAATTAATCAATTAAAAATTATGATTATACTAGACTACACATAAAATAATTCTATTCCTAGTCTAGTTATGTATCTCATATATTTTAGATCTAGATTAATTAATTTTAATTTTTTAACTTTTTGATTTTAGATCTAATCATATCTCATGTGATATCTAAAATTACTAATTTATTAAATTAAATTAGATCTAAATAAATTTTATGCAACCTGGCTCTGATACCAGTTGAAGAAAAAATCCTGATTTTTTTGATCAGGTTCGTTCAAATCTGATTGGATCGAGAGGCATATTTCAAAAATTTCTTCTTAGATCCAAATCAGATCTAACACTTTTCAGATATAATTTTATGATCTGATAACTAAAAAAATTAAATTAAATTAAATCTAAATTAATGTTATCTTGTTTGCTGGGTAATCCGATTACCCTTTGATGATCCTGCTGATTGGCTGAGGTTCTGGATTTAGCCATGCAAGTGTCTTACCTCTATCGGTATCCACTTAGGCTAGATCTAGAGATCATCTCCTTCTTTATCATGTCTCCAAAAATTAGATCTAGATCTGATTGGAGGACCTTTGAAACTCCTTTCGAAGATCTGCTATCGTCTCTGCAGCAGTGTTGCCTTCTTCCTTTCTCGTCAGCCTTTTCTTGCCTGGATCGCACCAAACTGAAGCCCAACTTTCTTTGGGAATGGAGAGGAGAGAGAGGATCAAAAGATGGCATGGAGGAGGGAGAGGGGCAGCCTTGGGGTATGGGCTAAGAGTAACTCCTTGAAAGTTGGGTGCATCTATATGGGAGTCCAGGCATCCCTATCCATGAACGCACACCATCCTAGGCATGTGCCCCTTCCTTTCCAAAATCCAGTAAGGGGACAAGCGTCTCTATCTACTCTCCAATAAGTGCATGACACATGGATAGATGACCAAGGATCAAAGGTCAACGTTTGACCAAAGTCAAAGGACAAGAATTAGCAGGTGACGAAAAATGGCAGGTATTGTCTCAAATTTATCTTATAAATTAAGATAATTCTTTTCTGACCTGGACAAGCTCCAGTCAGATCAAGTAAAGGTATCTGAGTGAGCACAAATATATTTGGCTCAGTTGAGATAATTTTTCATGATAATAAAAGAAGAATGTTAGGTTCAATCGTGTGCTAGCATGATTTTCATGAACCTAATTTAATCTAATTCTAATCAATTGAACTGAATTAGTTCAATTGATGATATCCAGATTCAAATCTTTATTTGTGTGATCGAGTTAGATTCAGTTCTATATGGTAATGGGATATGTCATGATCTCCATCATCAACATCATCAAAACTTCTTTTGATGGATCAGAACTCTTCTGATTCAGACAACTGGAATGATCGATCATCTAAATCATTCTAATTGCTCTCAAAATCCACTAGTGATACCTAGCAGTATATCGTGGCAACCCATCAAAACTAAAGATGAACCTCTTGGTGTAGCTACCTATGTGATTAAGTTCTTCTATCTTGAGCTCCGATCAAATTAGGGTTAAGGTGAACTCGTCAAACCCTAATTTCTATCATATGATTTAATCATTTGATTCAAGTCCGGTATGAAAACCTTAATAGAAACTCTTTCTATTATTTCACTTTTTGCCATGGCCATGGGCTTTTGGACTTGATTCACATGATCATCATAGGACTGCTCCTCATCCACCAAGATCGATAGATTCCATCTTGGTGCAATCTAATTCCTACAACGAACATGCTATAGCCAACATATACCTCAGGATTTTGAATGGCTAGAAGACCGAGTCATGGTGTAGTCAAACTATAACACCCTCAAGATGAGCTGTGATAGGGATGCGATGTTGTCGTTAAGACACCATGTTTATCAGTTTAATCCGACTTCTTAAAATCATTGAAAATGCGTAGATAGCAGTGAGTCGGGTCGAATCCATAGGGAAGGTAGTGTTTTTAGATTTGAAATCTTTGATTTTTTTGAGAAGAAAAAGAAAATGATTTATATTTTGAAATAAAAACTGAAGTCGGAAGATTGAAAATAAAAATTAAAAGGTGCAGAAATTTAAATTTGGTACTAAGATCTATTAGTTAGATCTTAGAATCTACTTGCAATAAAATAAAAAGTAATAATTAAAGTGCAGAAATTAAATTACAATAAAAATAAAAAGTAATAAATTAAAATACAAAAATAAAATTTTTATTAATTAAAATTTTAGAATTTAAATACATAAAATTTAAAAAGAAAAAAAAAAATAAAATAGCCTGATCTCTGATCTTGGATCGGCATTGGCAGAAAGATGGTGTAGAAGCTCGGCTCTTCTTCTCGGCACCCGTTGCTTCGAAGCAGCCTTTAACCCATAGCCTGGCTTCGCCCTGTACCAAAGCTTCACCTTGATCGGAGATGTTGATTTCTGCAGAACTATGGTCCTTTTTATAGTGCTAGGAGGGTTGGATATTTTTTTCTAAAGGCAATGTGGGACTAATGGCCTTTGCAATCATCAAAATACAAAAGAATTCTAGTAAAATTTGAATCAAAATAGCTCTGATATGTCTCTAATAAATCTGATAAAATCCAATCATTCAATAGGAATCCAACGATCCAAAAATCATCAAAATCGGATGCAGATCAACTCAGATCGGGTCGGATTAAATTCTGGCCGTTGGATCGCGCTTCATGGAGGAAATCTGGCCGCAAATCATGCGCCTGAGAGTTTGATCACCGTCGGGAGCTTTCTGGACCGTCGGATCATCGCCTGGATCGAGCGCTGCCGTCCGATGGTGATCCGCGTGATGTCTGTAGCTGAATAAAATTCCGGAAGCAACCACAGCCGTCCGATCCTGACCGCAAACAACCACATCCGTCCGATCGCGCAATCACTGTTCCCATGGACCGCGTGGACCGGCCGCACCGCACACCGCAACCAATCAGCGCCTCTGTTGTCGAGCGAAAAGACTAAATTACCCTTGTGAGCCGCGATAAATTTCTGTAGACCCTTTAGGGGTCTAGGTCCACCACGTGGCAAGCTCTGATTCGCCGGATTTTGCTGAGCTGGCGGTCCACGCCTGGATCGTGGACCGGCTGATGGCTTCAATGGCTGAGTCGGCTTTGATGGCTTGGCTTGGCTTGGTGGCTCGGCTTGCGGAGCCGGCTGAGCCATTTTCTTTTTTATTTAATTTTTATTTATTTTATATTTTTAAAAATTCATATCTTTTCCATTTTAGCTCCGTTTTACTTGAAATTTATTTCGTTGTGATCAAAAAAATGAGCTCTTTCTATTGATAATAAAATTTTATTTTTTAATTTTTATTATTTTTTATTATTTTTTAATTAATTTTTTAATTAATAAAAATATGAATTTTTTAAAAATTATATATAAATTGATTAATAATTCTTAAAAATTAATATAAATTAATTAATAAATTAATACTTTTATTGATGAATTTATGATGCTTATCACACCCCCCAACTTAAGCTTTGCTCGTCCTCGAGTAAAGAAAGAATTTAGTTTTAAATACCTTTTAACTTTAGAGTTTCGAATTTTACCTAAGCAATTTTCAAAATGGCCATTGATATTCAGTAGAGCTTAAATGAGACATATCATTGGGGTATTAATACTTATCAATAGAAAAATTAAGTAAAGAACATTAAATTTTTCAGAACTTTTTCTAAATTATTCCTACTTTTATCTCTGATTTGTCTAAACTTTCATATAGGCAGGTGTATTGCTACTTCCATCCTTCATTTATTGATTTTTATTTTCATATTGCCCACTTTTTGATATGAATATCATTGCTTACTTAGGCAACGGGACCCGGTTACTCGGTGGGAAACCAATTTTTTTTTTTTTTTTTTTTAATGTTGTACCACTATTGAGTGTCTTAACCTCTTAAGCTTTCTATTTGATCCATGTAGCGAGTCTTGGGCCAATGACTCCCAAACCAGTTGGCTTTAGGGCACTAGGTATAGAATACCCCTCGGGCTTACTAGCTCGAATCAAATAGGCTACGAGTTAAGACTAGCTTTACAACGAGCTTCTTTGCCCTTCCCACCTTTTGATGCGAAACTCAATGCTTGCTTAGGCAAAGAGGTCCGATTACTCAGTGAGAAGTACTTGAAAACTATTTTATTAAAATAAATTTTTATATGAAGAAATGTATAGTTACCCTACACAAGCCTATAAAAAGTAGTCTTTGATGCTAGTAGAAATAATTAGAAATGCTCCAAGAAAATTTTTTTTATATTCTAGACTTAACTATTTATTAAATTTTCTTAATACTTGATTCCTCAATATCTCATAGATTCTCTGATCTGTGTATCAATTTTCTTTTAAAAATGCTTAGTTTTATTCGATTCTTAAGCATAATCAGGTATCTAAATACTAAATACTAACTTTTTCGAGGACTTAAAATTTTAAAATTTTTATTTTTCTCTCCCCCCAACTTAATCGACATTGTCCTCAATGGAGAAGAAGAAAAAATAAAGGATATAATAAAAAACATGAAAGAATACACCTAACTCAGTATATATTTATTTATTTATTTATTTTGGTCCAGCACATGCCTTTGAAAATTTGAGCTCTCCCTCCAACTTATTCAAATTATCCTAAAAAGAAAATAAACTAAAAAGATAAATTAGATAAAAACTAAATATTGGTTTGCCTCCCAATAAGCGCTAAGTTTACCATCTTCAGCCAGATATAATACAGCTCACTATCCTGTGTCGAATATTAGATTGATAAATTCTAATGGTTTTGGATTGCCAATCTCAGAAAGTTAATTTTTAATCCCATTATTGATATATTCACTATTAATTTTTGGGATATATTTTATGATTCCATTCTCAGACCCATGTTTATTAAGAATTTCTCCTATTTGCATTTCTAAAATGCTCATGAATGGAGTTTTAGGAGTTAAGTTTGATTCAATGGGTGCTGGAATGGTGACTAAAGACGATTTTAATTCTGAAGGTAAATTAATGTGATCCTGCTTAAACAACTCCATTGACATTTTATTACATGCCTTTTGATTTTTATAAGAAGAACCAGCTTCTAGGATTGAAGGGAATAGGACATTAGGTTTATAAGTCTCGGGTAAATCATCTATTCTCTTTTCCCTTATTTCTATCTCATTTAAACTGGAACTAGCATCAGTACTAATTCCTGGCTTGGGTTCTTCTATGTGGTTAGTCTCAGTACTAACCAGTTTCTCTAAATTTTTATTTTGGCTAGCATCAGTACTAGCCTCTCTCACCTGGTCTTGGTATGGGTCCATAAGAATCCTATAGCTTTTAAGTTCAGGAATTACTTTGGCATTCTCAAATTGGGGATTCTTAAGTGAGACATTAAATTGATAACTTGGTTCAGGTGATTGGTGGACATTAGATGGATTGTTTGAAATTGGTAGGTTCGGTAGTTGATCTAGTTCTCTCCTCATGTTAGACTCAACTAATTGTCCTATTTGAGTTTCTAGTCTGACAATAGATTGCTGTTCAGTCAGAATCAATTGTTGAAGTTGGTTAAATCTATCATCAGCTAGATTGGTCTGTTGAGGAGGTAGGTATGAGGGTTGATTATAATATGATGGCTGAATAAACTGACTAGGCTGACCATTATTATAGGCATAATTTTGATATTGGGATCTATTTTGATAATTTTGCTCAAGTGAAATTTGCGTCTGAGCCTGAGTCTGTTGGGACATCCAAGAAAAATTAAAGTTACTCCAATGTTGATTATATAAATTTGAAAATGGGTCATTAATCAATTTGGAGTATCCTTGAGTAGCTTGAACTTGTTCTTGGATAAAATATGGAAATTGTGCAGCCATAGGACATTCACTCACATGATGGATTGGGCTTGCACAGATTGAATAATCCTCCTGATAATTAGAAGATGATGTGAATTGTATAGGAGATTGTTGACCTAGGGTTAGGAGTTGATCTATTTTCTGAGCAAGAATGTCAACTTTATCTAATTTTTGGACTATTAGATTCATATTAGCCATTTGATTATTATGTTTAATGTGAATCAACCATTCAATTAAGTTCAACTAAATCAGAAAAAGCGATTTCCTACCATGCATGTATTAGTGTAACCCTAATGTATGGTTCAAAAAAATTTAGAATATTTTTTTTATTATTTTTATTTTATTATAAATTATTTTTTTATTTATTAATTTTAATTTAATTTAATTTAATTTAATTATTATTTTTAATATTTTTTTTTTAGTTAATTTAATTTAATTTTTATTTTATTTTATTTTATTTTTTAGAGGAGAAAGAAAAAAAAGTTCTCAAGAAGAGGTCCTAAGGAGTCCTAGAACTAAGAAGAGAGAGAAGAATTAAATTTAATTAGGTTTGATGTTGGTTAGCAATCAAGTTGGTCAATCAATCCTGACTAAGGGTTATCCTAGATCTAGACAGCTCCTAACTGCCAAGGTCACCTTCAAGCCCTCCAAGTGTAGGATTAGCCAATCAACTGGCCAGGTAAGTGTAAGGTTGGTGGGAGTCCCCCCGTTGCTTGCCTTAGACACCAATTATGCTTGGCCAGGTAAGCGAACGGAACCAATTAAAAACCACCTTCCTTCGGGCCCAGTCGTCCCTGAACCACTTTCCTAGACACCAGTCAAGTTGACTTATCCTAACCCAGTTCAACTCTTAGGATTCCTTATCCTATTGAGCTCGAATTCCTAGGGTTGATGTCTAATTGATTTTAATTTAAAGGTTTAGGTCAATGCAGGATATTGGTTGGTTGTTTGTGGGCTAAGGAAGGGTGATCAAATCCCCACCTTATCTTATTTAATTGGGTATTGCCCTTAATTTGATTTAATATGATATGCAAAAAAATTCAATCAAAGGGTTCTATGCAATTTAAACTAGATGCATGTAACTAATTATATTCTGAAAGGCTTACCTTGCCTCCAGCAATCACCAAAAAAATAAAAATAAAAATAAAGATAAAAATAAAACTAATATGATGCATGCTCTAAGCAGTTAGGGTTTCTAATCTTATCATGAGGCTTTTAATTAGGATTTAAATGAATATTTTTTTAAATTAATTTAAAAATAAAATAAATAAATAAATAAATAAAAAGGAAAGAGGACTAGGGTTAGGATTGATCTCACCACCAAAATTTGATTGCTTTCTTCATTTTTCTCTTTTTTTTATAAAAAAATAATAAAAAAAATTAGTAAGCAATATTAAAAAAATAATTAATTTACAAAAAAAAAATCAAAAAAATTAAAGAAAAAAAATAGCATCTATTCCTTCCCCGGCAACGGCGCCAAAAACTTGATAGGAACGTTTGTCGAAATTATTTTTAATAAATTAAAGAAATCAAAATCAAAAATTAAAAACCTTCCCCGACAATGGCGCCAAAAACATGATAGGGACGCGGTGTTGTCGTTAAGACACCGTGTTTATCAGTTTAATCCGACTTCTTAAAATCATTGAAAATGCGTAGATAGCAGTGAGTCGGATCGAATCCACAGGGAAGGTAGTATTTTTAGATTTGAAATCTTTGATTTTTTTGAGAAGAAAAAGAAAATGATTTGAATTTTGAAATAAAAATTGAAGTCGGAAGATTGAAAATAAAAATTAAAAGGTGCAGAAATTTAAATTTGGTACTAAGATCTATTAGTTAGATCTTAGCATCTACTTGCAATAAAATAAAAAGTAATAATTAAAGTATAGAAATTAAATTGCAATAAAAATAAAAAGTAAGAAATTAAAATGCAAAAATAAAATTTTTATTAATTAAAATTTTAGAATTTAAATACATAAAATTTAAAAAGAAAAAAAATAAAATAAAATAGCCTGATCTCTGATCTTGGATCGGCATTGGCAGAAAGATGGTGTAGAAGCTCGGCTCTTCTTCTCGGCACCCGTTGCTTCGAAGCAGCCTTTAACCCATAGCCTGGCTTCGCCCTGTACCAAAGCTTCACCTTGATCGGAGATGTTGATTTCTGGAGGCCTAGGGTCCTTTTTATAGTAGCTAGGAGGGCTGGATATTTTTTTCTAAAGGCAATGTGGGACTAATGGCCTTTGCAATCATCAAAATATAAAAGAATTCGAGTAAAATTTGAATCAAAATAGCTCTGATATGTCTCTGATAAATCTGATAAAATCCAGCCATTCAATAGAAATCCAACGGTCCAAAAATCATCAAAATCGGATGCAGATCAACTCAGATCGGGTCGGATTAAATTCTGGCCGTTGGATCGCGCTTGATGGAGGAAATCTGGCCGCAAATCATGCGCCTGAGAGTTTGATCGCCGTCGGGAGCTTTCTGGACCGTCGGATCATCGCCTGGATCGAGCGCTGCCATCCGATGGTGATCCGCGTGATGTCTGTAGCTGAATAAAATTCGGAAGCAACCACAGCCGTCCGATCCTGACCGCAAACAACCACATCCGTCCGATCGCGCAATCCTGTTCCCATGGACTGCGTGGACCGGCCGCACCGCATGCCGCAACCAATCAGCTCCTCTATTATCGAGCAAAAAGACTAAATTACCCTTGTGAGCCACGATAAATTTTTGTAGACCCTTTAGGGGTCTAGGTCCACCACGTGGCAAGCTCTGATTCGCCGGATTTTGCTGAGCTGGCGGTCCACGCCTAGATCGTGGACCGGCTGATGGCTTCAACGGCTGAGTCGGCTTTGATGGCTTGGCTTGACTTGGTGGCTCAGCTTGGCTTGGTGGCTCGGCTTGCGGAGCCGGCTGAGCCATTTTCTTTTTTATTTAATTTTTATTTATTTTATATTTTTAAAAATTCATATCTTTTCCATTTTAGCTCCGTTTTACTTAAAATTTATTTTGTTGTGATCAAAAAAATGAGCTCTTTCTATTGATAATAAAATTTTATTTTTTAATTTTTATTATTTTTTTATTATTTTTTAATTAATTTTTTAATTAATAAAAATATGAATTTTTTAAAAATTATATATAAATTGATTGATAATTCTTAAAAATTAATATAAATTAATTAATAAATTAATACTTTTATTGGTGAATTTATGATGCTTATCAACTGCTGATGCACCTTAGATCAAAGAACCAGACACACAACTGCAGCTTCGAGTTAGTCATTAACGAGAAGGTAGATTTTTTTATGACTACTCGAGATGGTCATGCTTTGTGCCCATGTTCTCTAATAAGTATCTATACTCTCACTCCAGTGTCTCTACACCATAGATTCAAGACTCATCTACTATGAAGAAGCGATTGTACACTAACCTTCGGGATCAATCACCATTCTTATGACGATCCTACGGTCAGGAGCCTTTTATGAGTTAATAAATGAAAATTCATGTCTTAAATTTTCAACTCTTGAAAATATGAATTATCATTACCGTTAACTCAAGGGATGTATCACAGACACTAAATTATAATTTTATTATTTATAGTCAAAATAATGTATACACATTTCTGATAGAAAATAATTTATTTTATTATTTATAGTCAAAATTATAATTTTGCCCCTAGAAGTGTATTACAAGTGTCAGCCAATTCTGACTTCTAGGGCACACATATCTAACACTTATCGGCAGATGGAATTATCATTCATTTTATGATTTCTTGGCTATATCTTTCTAAATGGTGGTAAGGTTAGCCAACCAAAGTTGGGCCTAATCATTCATTGATTAGATGGGCCATGTATGGTCATGTTAATGGTTGAATCTAATCAGACCTTTTCAGTGGAGGCCAAAGTCTACTAATTATGGATTGGGATAAAATTTAATTACTAAAAATTATTTGAAGAAATAATTGATTATAAACCTACCGTTAGATGCACATGGATTGGCCAACCAAAGTTGGGCTCGTGTGTAGTCTATGTGGATTCTAGTGCCCACTAAGAAATTAGGATAATTCCTCGAATTAGAGGTAGGGACTATCAATTCGAATAAAATAGTGAAATAATCTTTTGATTAAAGTCCAAATCTTTAGGTTTAATGAATGAATTACTAATTAAGTTATATTTTTTTTTGGTGCAGATATGTCCACTTTTCTATCACTCCGATCATTGTTGGACAATGATAAGTTGGTGGGACCGAACTTTGATAGCTGGTATCAAAACTTGAAGATAGTCTTGGAGTATGAATGGATCCTATATGTGCTGATGAATCCTGCACTTGAGGAGCCTACTACCAATGCATGTAGAATAGTCAGAGACACATACCAGAAGTGGCTTAGTGATCTGACCATGGTGCGTTGCATCATGCTGGCTTCCATGAGCGATGAGTTCAATCGTAGATTTGAGACAGCTCAGCCATAGGATATGCTTGAAGTGTTGGAGGATTCCTTTAGCACACCTAATGATGTGAAGAGGCACAAGACTAGTTGTGCCATCTTCAACACTAAAATGCAGGATGATGTCTCTGTCACTGATCATGTATTGTACATGATTGAGCTAATAGAGTGATTGAGCAAACTTGATTTTTTCTTGCATAAACAACTTGAGAAGGATGCAATACTAAACTCATTGCCCAAGTCCTTTCCCCCATTCCTTACTCATTTCAGAATGACAAAGCCTGAAGTAGACTGCCATGGGTTACTGGGATTACTTCAGAACTTTAAGAAGGATCACCAACTCCACAAGGAGTCGGTGAACTTAGTGGGAGGTTCATCTTCTGATTCTTGACCCTTTAAGAAAGGAAAGAAGAATAAGAAGAAGAAAGTTAAGAAGGTGCAAGTTTAGGCTGGGACATCTATGCAGAGCCAGACCAAAAAGATCAAGCTCGATAAGAGTCAAGTTAAATGCTTCTTTTGCAAGAGGCAAGGGCATTGGAAAAGGAACTATCCTAGTACATTACCTCTCTAGACCCAAACAGGCAAAGAAAGAAGCAAGCTGTTGCTGGGCAAGGTATTTATATGATAACTCCTTATAATTTCTCTATTTAAGATATTATTAACTGATTATTGAATACCGATAGCCCATACCATATTTGCAATTCGTTGCAGGGGTTGTAGGTTAGTAGAAGATTCGAGCAAGGAGCAAGGTTCTTGAATATTGGAGATGGAAGACCAATTTTAGTTTTAGCTTTAGAAATTTTGAAACATATATTTGAGTCCCATATCATTGTTCTTAGTGATTGTCATTTCTATCCCAATTTTTTTTTGAATGTTATTTCTGTAGGCCTTCTGGCCAAAAATAATTATGAAATATCAATAAAGAAACAAGTTTGTAATATCATTATGAATGGTGTTACTATTTTCTGTGGACATTTGAACAATACTATGTATATGTTATCACAACCTATTAACATAGTCTATTCCACTGGCAAGCATCCTAGATTAGATAGGGTGTTAGATATCTATTTATGGCACTGTAGTCTAGGTCATATAAATAAGAATAGGATAAATAGGTTGACTTAAGAGGAAATTCTTGAAGTTAGTGATTGTGAATCACTTCCAACCTATGAGTCTTATCTTCTTGGTAAAATGATTAAGTCACCTTTTACTGAAAAAGGAGAGAGAGCCACTGAGCTCTTAGGTCTAGTACATACTGACGTATGTGGACCAATGAGCATAAATGCCAGAGGTGGATATGTCTACTTCATCACTTTCATAGATGATCTATCCAGATATGGATATATCTATCTGATGAAATATAAGTCGGATTCTTTTAAAATATTCAAATAATTTTGAAGTGAAGTAGAAAAATAAATTGAAAAGAGTATTAAAACTTTTTGATCTGACCGAGGAGAGAAATATCTTTTTGATGAGTTTCTCATATATTTAAGAGAGAATAGGATTCTCTCCTAATGGACTCCTTCAGAAACACCACAGCATAATGATGTGTCTGAAAGGAGGAATCAAATTCTATTAGATATGGTCCGATCCACGATGGATTTTGCTAGCTTGTCGATATCCTTCTTGGGATATGCACTCAAATCGGCTTGTTATCTATGAAATAGGATTTTAAGTAAGTCTGTACTTAAGACTCCATATGAGATATGGATAGGGCATAAGCCAGTACTTTCACACCTTAGGGTTTGGGGATACTCGACTTTTATCAAACGATTAATTATAGATAAACTTGGATCTAGGTCTGACAAGTGCACATTTATAGGATACTCAAAAGAGACCAAAGGATACTATTTCTATCATGCTGATGAACAAAAGATGTTCGTCAGCCTTCAGGCAACCTTTTTGGAAAAGAAGTTTCTTAGTGAAGGAACTATTGCCTCTAAGGTTGAACTTATTGAAGTTCAATAGGTAAAAAAATTGACACCTATCACTTAACCTGAGTCAAATTTGATTAGATCAGATCTAGAGCCCAGTATACCTGCACCATTAAGATAATTCGATAGAGTACCACATCATCTAGATAGATACCATAATTTCTTGGTCCAAGATGATGATCCCATCAAATTCGATGAGAACGATGAGGATTCAATCACCTATATGGATGCTATGAAGAGATCTGATTTCTAGAAATGGCTTGAGGCCATGAAATTCAGAATGGAGTCCATGAAGGTCAATGATATATGGACATTGGTTGACCTACCCAAAGGGGTTAAATTCATTGGGTGTAAATAGATGTTCAAAAGAAAAAGAAGCACAGATGAAAAGGTGGAGACTTATAAAGCCCATCTAGTTGCCAAGGGGTATCATCAATATTATGGTATTGACTATGACAAGATGTTTTCCCTATGGCAATGCTCAAATTCATTTGGATTATACTTGCAATTGCTGCCCATCAAGACTATGAGAGTTGACTGAAGAGGTGTATATGATACAACCTAAGGGATTCACATCCATAGATGAGTCCAAGGTATGCAGGCTTTAGAGATCCATTTATGGACTAAAGCAGGCATCTTGGAGTTAGAACATGCATTTTGATAAAGTGATCAAAACGAATGGCTTCGTTAAGAACGAAAAAGAATCCTGCATTTACAAATGGGCAAATGGTCTAGTAGTAGTATTTTTTGTCTTGTACGTGGATGATATTCTCTTAATCAAGAATGACATCCATACTATAGGAAATAAAAGTCTACTTATCATCACAATTCTTCATGAAGGACTTGGGTGAAGCATCCTACATCCTAGGGATGATGATCTATAGGTATAGATCTAAAAGGATGCTTAGGTTATCCTAGTCTATGTTTATAGATACTGTGCTGAAGAGATTCAGCATGGAGAATTCTCGAAAGGACTATCTTTCGATAGGCCATGGAATTTCTCTCTCTATGGATTGTCTGACAACTTCTGAAGAGAGAGAGCATATGAGTAGAGTCCCATATGCTTCAATAGTGGGATCTATCATGCATGCCATGATATGTACGAGACTAGACATGGCATACGCACTAGGAGTAGTGAGTAAATATCAGTCTGACCCTGAAGAAAACCACTGAAAAGTGGTTAAAATCATCCTTAAGTATTTGAAAAATACTAAAGACCAATGGTTGGTTTATGGCGAGTAAGATCTAAAACTTGTAGGATTTACAGACTCCACCTTTCAATCTGACCATGATGATGGTAGAAGCATGTTGGGATATATCTTTACTTTGAATGATGGAGCTATCTGCTGGAAGAATTTCAAGCAGCATACTATGGCAGATTCTATTTATGAAGTAGAGTAATTGCAGCATCAGATACCATAAAGAAAGCTATATGGCTAAGGAAGTTTATCACCGATCTCGAAGTAGCACCCTCTTTTGATGGTCCGGTCCTGCTCTACTGCGACAGCACTAGTGCCATTGCTCAGGCGAAAGAACTGAAGACACACCAACGAACAAAGCACATTCTACATCACCTGCACCTAGTTCGGGAGATCGTGGATAGAGGTGACATAGACCTTCAGAGGATCGATAGAAAGAAGAACCGACCGACCCCTTCACTAAAGCCCTGGTGATAAAGGGGTTCGACAATCACATGTCAAAGATGGATATTAGATACTATACCGAGTGGCTTTAGGACAAGTGGATGTTATTAAAAAATGTGTCCCAAAGCCAATAGTCGGCCTTTTGATGGTTGAGCTATAATGTATCTGTAATTGATTCATTAATAAACAAAATATATTTTTGGCATTTTTCATCATAAAATATTCATCTTCTAACGAACTCCATTATTATGATGAAGTCCTTAGGACTATTTAGCTTCGATAAAGAGAGGATTTATTGATTAGTTCTTAAATCTGTTCACGACCAAATGATAGGATATTAGTTAGGATGATAGCATCTATCGAGCATAGATTGCTATATGCTATATAGATTGGTTGTCCTCTTAACCAAGAATTATGGAGACACTGGTATGGCATACAAGTGAGATGTATGGGTACATCATCATTGAATGTGACCAAGTCTAGAGCATTCTGCTATCGAGAATGTCTCTGATGGGATATAGGAATAAGTATCCCTTAGACCTGAGATTATCTCAGTGACTTGTAAGCAACTCACCATGCTTTGGTACCAAGAACTTTTATACGCAAACTTAGCTCGAGGAAAAAGAGGATCCCAATTACTTACATGCTCACCTACCAAACATCAAAATAAATTTTCTAAACTTCTATTTATGACTTTAGTTTGGCCATCAATTTGTGGGTGATATGATGAAGAAAACTTTAGTTTTGCCCCCATTAAATATCGTAAGATTTTCCAAAAATAGCTGATAAATCTAACTTCCCTATTGGATATTATCATTGGCAATCCATGTAACTTAATGATTTCATCAAAATATAATCGGGCTACTTTTGAAGCATTAGATGTTTTGGGATAAGGTCAAAAATAGGCCATTTTCGAAAACCTATCCAGTACCATGCAAATTGAATCATTCTTTCTTGCTATTCATGGTAATCCTAAAGTAAGATCCATGCTAACATCTTGCCATGGACAGTCAGGTATAGGTAGTAGGGTATAAAGTCCAATGTTTTGCTTGTGCTGTTTTGCCAAAGGACAAGTCTAGCATTGGGCAACTATCTAAGCAATATCATGCTTCAAACTAGGCCAATAGAATTGGTTCTCTATAGCCTCAATGCTCTTATTTCTACCAAAGTGTCAAGCTAGTCCACCAGCATGTAACTCCATATAAGGAAGTCTCGGATAGATGTTCAGGGGATACACAATTTATTGTTCCTAAATAAATAGCCTGAAGGAAATCGCGTAGGGTCTAAGCATGCATTTTTTAGACTTTTTTTGAATAAAATAGTATCAGATGTAAATATTAATCTAAAATTAATACTATGCATGCATTAATCATATCAAATAAACCCTACTTAGGATCTAAATATGCTAATATGTGACAGAAAAATAAAATGCATTTGATCAGCAAATCGAATCTGCTAATCGATACGAGTTCAGAACTTGATAACATTTCGCAGGTAGGTGGTCTGCATGATTTGAATCTATCAAAAGAAGCTATGGTGTTATGCTGTAGCCGCACACTCTTTCGGCCTCTATGGATGGTCCACACGAAGCTCTTGATCCCGACCAGCTCCACTAGAGTGCTAGCTCCTTACTGGGGCCTTCGACGGCTGGTCACGATCGATCCAATTGATCATATACTTTTTGATATTTTAAAAACTCAAAAAAATTAGAACATAAATATTGGAGGATGATGAAGAGGTGTTTCAAATTTGGTAGCGATCTGATGCTCACAGCACTCGATCTCTCCATCCGAACCCAGATTCCCAAAACTAGGATTTCACTCAACCCAAAAATCCTGACACATAAAAATCCTATCACGCCCTCTCTATGTGTAGTTTTTCCATAAAATAAGTTTTCATAGAAATATGACTTTTAAATCTATAAAACCTATTTAGATCATATCTATAAATTGAGTATCCTTAGAGGTGAAAATCAGAGGAGAATAGAGGCATAAGGGAAAAGTAAAGTGCTGTAGGACCCTGCTCACCTTCACTCCAAGATTTTTTCTACCAAAACTAATGCCCAATCATTCTAAAATTTTTACCACATCATTCTAACGTCTTCTTATGCATGCACAAAAATTCTCATAATTTATTAATGTGAATACCATGGGAAAAGTGCATGGAAAATGATAAGGATTGAGTGGTTAGGAGGTTTTAACCACTCACTTGATTTCAAAAATCAAGTGAGCTTCTTATCTTTATCCAATGCCTCCTCCCATGTTTTTAACATATAGAAGGACTATCCTTCTATGTGCACATATTTTTATTTCTCTAAAATTGTTTGACAAACAAAAGGGAGGGCATGGGAAGCAGATAACGTTGGGTTGGTTCCAACCTCTAGTAAACTGAGTTGAATTCAAAACTCAACTTACTTTGAACCGATCTAACCCTTGAATCAAGTCAAAAGCAGATAAAAGAGGGAGTACAAAAACCTTCTGAGTGAGAGAGAAGTTATGTACAAAAAATTTTTGGTGTGGAACAAGAGTGGAAAAGTCAAAAATGATGGGCGCATGGGAGAATTTTAATTCAAACATTATTTGACTTGATCCTAAATGGTTTCAACCAAATAAATTAATCTAGATCCAATTAGACAAGGTTAAACCCAACCAAATTAGAATTAGCCTAATCTAATAAAATTCTAATCAAATTAGAAATTAATTAGATCTAGGACTTCATCAAATCAGGGTCAAAACTTCTATAGCGATTAGGTCATCTCATGACCTGATCGGATCAAACCCATTTGAATCAAATTCAATCAAATTTGATCGAATCCTCATCGCTCAATCAAATTAAGCTAATCAGCAATGAATTGCTAATTAATCCTCCAAAAATATCTAAGTCTAAATCAGATGGATTATCGGGCAACAGAATTCCATCAACATGAAACTGCTGAAGAGTCCCAATCCAGTGGGACTCTTGAATCCAGTGTCACAAACAAATGAAACTTGTGATCTTTGAGTCCCAGACTAGTGGGACTCCTAATCAGAGAGTCTTAAAAGAGTAGGACTCAGAGTTCCAGTCCAGTGGAACTCTTGATCATAGAGCCCTAGGTCATCAAGACTCATGATTAGCCATCAGATCAGGTAGGAACTCCTTATGTGTGTGACCCCATAGGATCGAATTCTAAGCTGATAGCATAGGAACCAATTTTCTGTACCAATCGATGTGACCATCTAGCAATGGTACACAATGTTCGGATAGATCAAAAAGTCATAACGCAACAATGATGAACCTATGAAATATGGTTATCGTATAATTCATCCCCTTGATCATGATACTCAAAAGGATGATCTAGGGTTTACTGTCAACCCTATAATTCATCCACATCATATTTCAAAATTTAGCATTCATCATATGGACTACCTCGGCTGAGGATTTGCTAAATTGAAATACAGCGATGCACTTGCTCCAACACTTGGAGGAATCAATCCTATCTTGACTTACACACCAACAAGCCAGGTACTTGACTGCACCCAGTAGCCTTCCATCACTGAATTAGAAATTCGGATAGTCCGGTACCTAAGTACAGTGAGTTGCTTGCAAGTCACCGTGGTGGTCTTAGGTCTAAGGAACACTTATACCCATATTCTTCGAGGCTAATCTTGATAGAAGAAAAGCTCCAGAGTTGGTCACGTTCAGTGCAGATGTACCCATACATCTCACTTGCATGCCATGCTAGTGTCTCAACACTCCTTGGTTATGAGGACAACCAACCTAAATGGCATACAACGATCTATACTCGATAAACATTATCATCCTAAATAATGTATCTTTTGATTGTGAACAATTTAAGGACTAAATGATAAATCCTCCTTTGTCAAATCTAGATAGTCCTAAGGACATCATTACAACACAAGAGTTCATTAGAAGACAATAAAATTTATGATGAAAAATGTGAAAATAACTTTTATTATTTGATAATTCATATACAAGTACAACAAGTAGCACAATCATCAACAGACTGACGATTGGCTTTGGGATATATTCCTAACATAGCCATCTTGCAAAACATAATCATTATACCCTCTAAATGGTCCTTACTGAATTGACGAATAAACATCCTTAAAGTCAGGGCATTCTACATATTCTTCTTTGCGCTTTTCAAACCGTACAACTTCAACACTAACAGTCAAAAGTAGAGAAACTCTCTGGCTGAGTACATCTATAGCTTGATTTTCTACTCTCATGCGATGCTTTAGAATAAAAGTATAGGCTTGAAGAAATTCAACCCATTTAGCTTGTTTAGGGTTTAGTTTCTTCTAGGAGTTTAGAAACCTAAGGGCTTCGTGGTCAGAATAAATGACAAATTATTACAATAGCAAATACTGTCTCCAATGATTCAAAGCCTGAACTATTGCATAAAATATTTTGTCATATGTAGAATACTTAAGTCTTGCATCATTTAATTTATCACTAAAATATGCCATAAGATGACCTTCTTGATTCAAAATTCCTCCTATACCTACACCTGATGCATCACATGCAATCTCAAAAACCTTTGAAAAATCAAGAACATGCAAAATAGGTGCACGGGTTATCTTCTCTTTAATTTCTCAAAAAGCTTTATGGGCAGCTATTGTCCACTCAAAAGTTCCCTTTCTAATGCAATTCATAATAGAGGCCATGACAATACTAAAGCCTTTGATGAATTGGTGGTAGAAGGTTGCTAGCCCATGAAAACTACGAATGTTATGTACATTCTGAGGCACTGGCTACTCAACTATCACTTTGATCTTTTTAGGATCAGCAGATACACCCTCAAGAGTCACTATGACACCTAAGAAAATTATTCGATCAGTCATAAAGTCATTATTGGGGATAAATTCCGCTCCCGCCAAAGTTCAGTCTGACGCTTAGCCTAATGCAATCGATAATCATGGAAGAGTTTCAATCAAGAATTCTCTCCCCAGCAGTCAAATCCAATAGAACTCCTCCAGCGGCCGAGCCCCAGCTGAACTTTCCTAATAACCAAACTCTCTCAGCGGCCAAACTCCTCCTAAGTTCCTCCTTCAGTCGGATTTCTCCAAGAGCCAAACTCCTTCCGAACTTCTCCAACAGTCGGATTTCTTCTAGAGCCGAACTTCTTCCGAACTTCTCCTTTAGTTAGATTTCATCAGAAGTCGAACTTCTTTCGAACTCCTCCAGCAGTTAGATTTCTCCAAAAGCAGAACTTCTTCTGGACTTCTCCTTCAGTCGGACTTCTCTAAGAGCCGAACTCCTTTCAAACTCCTACAACAATCGGATTTCTTTGGGAACCAAACTCCTTCGGAACACCTCCAGTAGTCAAATTTCTTCAGAAGCCGAACTCCTTTCGAACTCCTTCAGTAGTCAGATTTCTCTAGGAGCCAAACTCCTTCCGGACTTTTCCTTCAGTCGGATTCCTACGGGAGCCAAACTCCCTCCGAACTTTTCTTTCAAACAAATTTCTACAGGTGATCCTACTACTGAATGGTTACAATTATCATTTATCAGGACAGTTACGATTATCATTTATTAGGACGATTATGATTGGCATTTATCAGGATGGTTATGACTATCATTTATCAGTCTGCTATAGGTAATCCCACTACTGGATAGTTACAACAAGCTCCATCTATAAAAAGAAACTCTCCAGATATATTTTCTCTAAGCTCTCTATTTCTTCCCAAAACTCAGCCAAACTCTTTCCTCTAGCACCAATTTTGTTGGTGTAGAATTTGATTAACATCAGATTGAGTTGGGAATAAATCTCACTCCCATAGAAGTCTGGTCTGACGCTTAGCCTAATGCAATCGATAATCACGAAAGAGCTTCAATCGAGAATTCTCTTCACAACGGTCGAATCCAATCGAACTTCTCCAACGGCTGAGCCCCAGCCAAACTTTTCCAATAATCGAACTCCTCCAGCGGTCGAACTCCTTTTGGGTCCCTCCTTCAGTTGAATTTTTCTAGAAGCCGAACTTCTCCAGCAGTCAGATTTCTCTAGGAAACAAACTTCTTTCGAACTTCTCCTTCAATTAGATTTCTTTAAGAACCGAACTCCTCCAGCAGTCAAATTTCTTTAGGAGCCAAATTTCTTTCAAACTTCTTCAGGAGCCAAACTTCTTTCAAACTTCTCGAATAGTCAAATTTCTCTAGAAACCAAACTTCTTCCGAACTCCTCCAGTAGTCAGATTTTTCAGGAGCCGAACTCCATTCAGACTTCTTCTTCAGTCGAATTCCTATAGGAGCTGAACTCCTTCCAGACTTTTTCTTCAGACGGATTTCTACAAGTGATACCACGACCGAACGATTATAATTATCATTTATTAGGATAGTTATGATTGTCATTTATCAGGATGATTATGATTTACATTTATCAAGATGGTTACGATTATTATTTATCAGTCTGCTATAGACAACCCCACTATCGGATAGTTACAACAAGCTCCATCTATAAATAGGGATCCTCAAGATACATTTTTTCTAAGCTCTCTTTTTCTTTTCGAAACTCTGCCGAACTCTTTTCTAAGCACTCCATTTTTGTTGGTTAGAAGAGCTAACTTGAATATCAAAGGGTTCTATCAGAGCTGCCACCACTAACTCTGGATGGGACTTAATTTTTTAGATCTCCAGTGACGACCTCATCTTGCTCAACTCTAGCTCAATCCGACGTTGACCAAATTCTGCACCAATAAAATTAGCGCTAGAGGAAGGGACCTCTGTTTCTGAGGTTCTCTTGATCTTAAAGGAGTGCTCAGCAACGATCTCTCTTCTTTCTCTCTATAGTTTCTCCTAGAAAAAATGCCTCCAAGAAAATCTTCAACCCGATGATCAACGGCCTCTGCAGCCAGATTCCGTCCAAATACATCCACTCTAGCTTCGATAACTCGAGCTCCACCTATAGCCATGGTTGATGTGGAGCAGTTCAACTTGCCGGTCTAGTAGGTTCGTGGTCTTATGGAGGTGATGCAGGCTATACATCGACAAGAAAGGGTCGAACTGGTACCGGGGCCTCTGATCTCCGAAAAAGGAAAGCAAAGGATGGAGGGTCCTTGCTCAGACCATGACTCGACCTAGGGAGAAGCTTCACACCCATTCCACCAAAAAACCCTAGAGATTAATGATCGCGAAGATCTGTTGGACCAAAGGCTCCTAGAAATGAGTCAATGCATCGAAGAGCTTCGTCATACTCCCTCCTCACATGGTAATGATATTCACAGTGACCCTCCTTTTTCTTAAAGGATCATGCAGGAACCAATCCAGCCAAACTTTAAGCTCCTGCAATTCGAGAGTTACGATGGGATCATTAATCTGGTCGATCATCTGAAGGTCTTTCAGATAATGATGTTGCTTTACGATGTGCCAGATGTTATTTTGTTCTGGGCTTTTTCATCCACCCTTAAGGAAGCTGTCAGAAACTGATACTCGATACTTAAATCAGGTA
Source organism: Cocos nucifera (assembly GCA_006176705.1). NCBI lineage: Eukaryota > Viridiplantae > Streptophyta > Magnoliopsida > Arecales > Arecaceae > Cocos > Cocos nucifera. The sequence goes on along the minus strand of QRFJ01006324.1, from coordinate 70,419 downwards.
CCATCTTTTTTTTTTATCAGATGAGCCATCAGTTTGTGGCTCACTTCATCAGTAGCCGACATCCATGTCGAGGTTCGAATTCTCTAATGAACATCAAGCAGAAGGAGGAAGAATCCATCCGGACTTATGTCACCCAGTTTAATGCCACTGCATTAGAGGTCCAAAATCTGGACCAATCAGTTATAATTGCCACACTCAAGGATGGCCTCTAGAAGAATGATTTGTTGTTCTCTCTGAAGAAGAAGTATCCCAGAAACTTTACCGATCTATTAGCTCAGGCTGAAGGTTATGCTCGAGCCAAAGAGGCCTTCAAGGCCAAGGATGATGAAGCCTTTGGTGAGTAGCAAATTGATGGGCCAGGCAGGCTCGCTGAGGAAGGAAAGTTGAGTGAAGCTCGACCATGCTCCCAAACTTTCTTTGAGCACAAGGGAGCCTGAACTCCTCCTCAGGCTCAGAGAAAGCGAAGACCCATTAGAAGGGCCCAGCGGGGTTCACCCCTCCATAAATTTCACAACTACACCTCTCTTAATGCTCCAAAAGCCCAAGTACTGATGAAAATCAGGGAGCAACTATCGAGACCAAAAAGGATGCATACTCAGCTCGGCAAGTGCAATCCTAACAAGTTATGCCTTTATTATCATGAGCATGGTCATAATACTGAAGAGTGTATCCAGCTTCAGGATGAAATTAAGGAGCTCATCAAACGTGGCAGACTTGATTGATTCCTACGGCATCAGCCTGAAGGGCAGAAATATTGGCCAAGGGCACCACCGTAGCCTGAACCACCAAGGAGGGAGGAACAACAAGAAGATCGGCCGCCTGTCGGCATCATCAACATGATCATAGGGGGATTTTGATGAGAAGAGGCCGATGGATCTGAAGAATCAGCGAAGCGATGGAGAACTGGAGAACCCATAACCTTCACTGAGGTAGATGCTCTGGGGGTCCAGTTTTCACATAATGATATGGTTGTAATCTCTTTAAACATTGTCGACTATGACGTACGCCGCATTTTGGTAGATAATGAAAGCTCGGTTGATATATTATTTTATGATGCTTTCTCAAAAATGTCCTTACTAAATAACCACTTGGAGCCTATGAACTCTCCATTGATAGGCTTCACTGGTGATGCCATACCAGTCGAGGGCATAATAACTTTGCTGTGACTACAGGGCAACACCCGAAGCTGGCTAAGGCATATATCGATTTTTTAGTTGCAAGGACTCCATCCACCTATAATGCTATTCTTGGTCGACTTTGTTTAAATGCACTTTGGATAGTGGTATCAACTTATTATTTAAAGATGAAGTTTTTGACTAGTCATGGGATCGGAGAGGTCAGGAGAGATCAAGCTCTGGCAAGGCACTGCTACTCAATCGCCCCACATAAGGAAGAACAGTCCAACCCTTATCCTATTGATATGCTGGATGTTCGCGATGACCTCATCGAGGAGAGGGGCGAGCCTATGGAGGACCTTGTATCTATGCCCATGAATGATGGGAATGTGGAGCATGCTATATAGATCGACTCCAACTTGGAGGATGAGGTTCGAAAGCAACTCATCACCTTCCTCAGAAGGAATGCAGACATCTTCACCTGGGCCCCAACGGATATGCCAGGAATTGATGTTGAAGTTATGAAACATCGACTGACCATTGATCCGAAGTATCGACTGATAAAAAAGAAGATATGCAGCCATGCCCCAGAGAGATAGAAAGCAATTATGGATGAAGTAAGCAAGCTCCTCAAAGCTAGATTCATCTGAAAAGTCAACTATCTGACCTGGGTCTCAAACATGGTCCTCGTTAAAAAGGCAAACAACAAGTGGAGGATGTGTATAGACTTCAAAAAGCTGAACAAGGCCTGCCCAAAATATAGCTACCCACTACTTAAAATTGATCAACTGGTAGATGCAACCTCGGGCCACGAGCTCCTCACCTTCATGGATGCCTTCTCTGGTTATGCCCTTTGGACTCAAAAATGCAGGGCAACGTACCAATGTCTAGTCAACAAGATCTTCAAGGAGCAGATCGACCACAACATAGAGGTGTACGTGGATGATATTGTCGTCCAAAGCCGAGCTTCTATAAACCATCTCGCCGACCTCGAATAGACTTTTAGTGCACTCAGAAAGCACAAGATTAAGCTGAACCTGATCAAGTGCACCTTTGGTGTGACCTCTAGGAAGTTTCTAGGATTTATGGTGTCAAGACATGAGATTGAAGCAAATCTAGAGAAAATCCAAGCCATTCAAAAGATGACCGCTCCAAAGATAATCAAAGAAGTTTGGCGCTTGACTGGAAAAGTGGCATCCCTAAATCGCTTCATCCCAAGATCGGTCGAGCAATGCATGCCCTTCTTCCAAGTTCTCAAGCAACTAAAGAATTTCTACTGGATGATGGAATGTCAATGGGCATTTATGGAGCTCAAAAACTACCTCGGCTCACCCCCACTACTGGCAAAGCTCGAACTTAGAGAAGAATTATTCTTGTTCCTAGTGGTCTCCCCGGTGGCCTTGGCAGCAGTCCTAATCAAGGAGGAAGCGAGGATGTAGCGATCGGTGTACTATATAAGTTGGATCCTAAGGGATGCAGAGATCAAGTACTATAAGCTAGAAAAATTGGCTTACTCTCTTCTAATTACTGCTAGGAGGCTCCGACCTCACTTTTAGGGATGCACCATAATGATCCTCATGGATCAACCAATAAAGGCAGTCCTTCAGTGAATGCACGCTTCTGAGAGAATCACAAAATGGACAATTGAGCTCATGGAATTTGATATCAATTATTGACCCCGACCATCAATCAAAGCCCGGATATTAGTAGATATTATAGTAGAATGTACCATTCTCGATGATGTGGAGATTGAACAGAATGAGATCGATGCTCTGCTGTCACAACCAAGCCTCCTCGAAGAGTCAACCAACCTTCTCGAAGGTTTTTAAGCACTGTACATGGATGGTTCGTCCAACTCCACTGGAGTAGGTGCGAGGTTGGTCTTAGTTAGCCCCTAGCAAGTCGTCGTTGAGTATGTGCTGTGCTTCGAATTTCTTGCGACTAATAATGGAGCTGAGTATGAAGCGCTGATTGTCGGATTAAAAATTGCAAGAAAATTAAAAGTAGATCTGCTTAAAGTCTATAGTGATTCTCAATTAGTGGTCCACCAAGTTAGTGGTAGTTATGAAGCACGGAAGGAAAGTATGATGAAATACCTTGAGAATGTAAAGGATTTAACTTTGACCTTCAGCTGTTTCAATATTCGATAGATTTTGAGGGCAGAAAATATAAGAGCCGACCTCCTCTCTAAATTGGCCACTTCAGCTCTGGTTGAACTATCCAAAGAAGTATTCTTTGAGACTTTGAAATGCTCAAGCCCAGAGGAATCACAGGTCGTCATGCAAACAAAGCTTGAGCCGAGCTGGATTGACCCATTGGTTGCCTACCTCAAGGAGGGAGTTCTTCCTCATGATCCAAAAGAAGCTCGAAAACTCAGGAACCAAGCCACCTGGTACATTTTGTACGAGGGTAGGTTGTATAAGAGGTAGTACTCGCTATCGCTGCTGAGATATCTCCAACCTTCAGAGGCCGACTTCACATTATGGGAAGTGCACGAGAGAATTTGTGGAAGTCATGTCAGAGCCAGATCCCTATCGCAAAAAGCTACTTCGGTAAGGATACTATTGGCCGACCTTGTACCATGATTCTATGGAGTACATAAAAAAATATGACCACTGTTAGAAGAATGCGAGCATACAAAGACGGCCTCCGAGCTTACTCTGCTAAGCGCACTCTGGCCATTTGTGCAGTGAGGAATGGACATACTTGATCTGTTCTCGATAGCATTCGAGCAATGAAAGTTTCTCCTAGTTCCGATCGACTACTTCACCAAATTGGTCAAAGCCGAACCACTAGCAAAAATTATCAAGGCCAAAGTACAGGACTTCATCTGAAAGTCAATAGTCTATCGATTCGATCTACTCTGAACCCTCATAATCGATAATGGATGATAGTTCGTCAGGATGAGGTTCATCGAGTTCCACGAAGACCTAAATATCTTCCACCACTTTACATCGGTAGCTCACCTGTAGGCAAATAAAAAAGCTGAAGAGACCAACCGAACTCTGCTACAAGTCATCAAGATAAGGCTCGATAGAGCAAAGAAGTCCTAGGTGGATGAACTCTACCACATCCTCTGGACATACCGAACTACTCAAAGGCTATCGACTGGGGAAACACCATCTGCCTTGGCCATTGGAATGGAGGCTATCATTTCGATTAAACTTAAGCTCCCATCAGCATTGGTCGTGGCCTTCAACGAGCAGCACAACCCACAGGACCTCATAGTCAACCTCGACTTGCTGGAAGAATAAAGGGAGGAAGCTCTGGTTTGGATGCCGGTCTACAAATGAAAGATGGCCCGGTACTATAATTCCAGAGTCAAAAGTAAAATATTCAGAGTGGAGGACTTAGTGCTTCGATGAATCACCATCTCTCAATCCCGAAGTTAGGAAAAGCTTGCCCCAAATTAGAAAGGCCTATATGAAGAGGTGGAGGTCATCCGACCTGAAACTTATCGCCTGAAGGAGCTTGGAGGAATAATGCTTCTATAACCTTGGAACTCAAAAAACCTGAGGATATATTACCAGTAATCTTCCTTCAATAAAACTCCATTTCAGCATTATTATTTCTTAGTGCTAGAATTATGTGATGATACGAAAGAAATAATCAAAAGTGGCCACGTTAGGAACAGGAGGAGAACCTCATCCTAATGCGAGTAAAGTCAAAGGCCTTATTCATTTTAGATGAGATGGGGGGAGAGGCCCTGACCACGGCCCTTATATGCCTCCACAACCCGTTAGGAATAGGAGAAAAATCTTGTCCTAACATGAGCAAGTCGAAGACCTCGTTCATCTTAGATGAGATGGGGGAGAGGCCCTAACAACGGCCCTTATGTGCCTCCACAGTCCGTTAGGAATAGGAGGAGAACCTCATCCTAATGCGAGCAAAGTTGAAGACCACATTCATTTTAGACGAGATCGGGGGAGATGCCCTGACAACGGTCCTTATATGCCCCCATAGCCCATTAGGAATAGGAGGAGAACCTCGTCCTAATGCAAGAAAAGTCAAAGACCTCATTCATTTTAGATGAGATGGGGGGAGAGGCCCTGACAATGGCCCTTATGTGCCCCTATAGTCCATTAGAAATAGAAGGAGAATCTCATCCTAACATGAGCAAAGTCGAAGATCTCATTCATTTTAGATCAAATGGAAGAAGAGGCCTAACAATGGCTCTTATGTGCCCCTATAGCCCGTTAAAACAGGAGAAAAACCTGATCCTAATGCGAGTAAAGTCGAAGACCTTGTTCATTTTAGACAAGATGGGGGGAGAGGCCCTGACAATGGCTCTTATATGGCCCCACAGCCAGTTAGGAATAGGAAGAGAACCTCATCCGTAACATGAGCAAAGTCAAAGATCTCGTTCATTTTAGACGAGATTGAGGGAGAGGCCCTGGCAATGGCCCTTATGTGTCCCCACAGTCCATTGGGAATGGAATGAGAACCTCATCCTAATGTGAGTAAAGTCGAAGACCTTGTTTATTTTAGATGACATGAGGGGAGAAACCCTGATAATAGCCCTTATGTGCCACCATAGTCTGTTAGGAATAGGAGAAGAACCTTGTTCTAACATGAGCAAAGACAAAGGCCTCGTTCATTTTAGATGATGTGAGAGGAGAGGCCCCAACAATGGCCTTATTGTGCCCGAGCCTCAACTTCGACGTCAACCTTAGCTGGAAATAAGATCTTCCCAAAGCTTCAACCTGAATTGGTGCAAAGCCCTGAAGAGGACTTCGATAGTCATCCTTTTTGTACTCCCTTCAAGTTTCGAACTCGAGAGTGGGGAAACTATTGTTAGGGATAAACCCCACTCCCATCGAAATGCAGTTTGATGCTTAGCCTAATGCAATTGATAATCACGAAAGAGCTTCAATCAAAAATTCTCTCTCTAACGGTCGAACTCCACTCGATCTTCTCTAGCGGCCAAACTCATTCAATGGCCGAACTCCTCCTACTACCGAACCCAATGGAACTCCTCAACAGTTGAGCCCCAGCTAAACTTTCCCAATAATTGAACTCCCCTAGTGATCAAACTCCTCCTGGGTCCCTCCTTCAGTCGAATTTCTTTAGGAGCCGAACTCCTTCTGAACTCCTCTAGTAGTCGAATTTCTCTAGGAGCCAAATTTATTTTAGACTCCTCCTTCAGTCAAATTTTTTCAGTAGCCAAACTCCTTCCGAACTCCTCCAGCAGTTGAATTTCTCCAGGAGCCAAACTACTTCCGATCTTCTCCTTCAGTCAGACTTCTTCAGGAGCCAAATTCCTTTCGAACTCCTCTAGCAGTCAGATTTCTCCGGTCAGATTTCTCCAAGAGCCGACCTCCTTTCGAACTCTTCTAGTAGTCAGATTTCACCAAGAGCCAAACTCCTTCCGAACTCCTACAGCAGTCGAATTTCTTTAGGAGCCGAACTCCTTTCGAACTCCTCCAGCAGTCGAATTTTTCTAGGAGTCGAACTTCTTTCGGACTTCTCCTTCAATTAGATTCCTACAGGAGCCAAACTCCTTCCAAACTTTTTCTTCAGACGGATTCCTATAGAAGATCTTACTACTAAACGGATACAATTATCATTTCTCAGGATAGTTATGATTGTCATTTATTAGAATAATTATGATTGGCATTTATTAGGATGGTTACAACTATCATTTATCAGTCTGCTATAGGCAACCCCACTACTGGACAGTTACAACAAGCTCCATCTATAAAAAGGAACCTTCCAAATATATTTTCTCTAAGCTCTCATTTTCTTCTCAAAACTCTATCGAACTCTTTTTTGAGTACTCCATTTCTGTTGATGAGAAAAGCTGACTTGATCGTCGGAGGGTCCTACCGAAGCCGCCACCATCGACTCTGGATGGAACTTAATTTTGTAGGTCCCCGACGGCGACCTCATCTTCCTCAACTCCAGCTCAATCTGACATTGACCAAATTCTATACCAACAGTCATATTTTTCTAGGTTTGCATAAATGCTCTCAACACTAAAGATCAAACGATCCAATCGAAGGTGGTCTAAGTGATCATCCTTAGATCGATTATAGATGAGGATATCATCAAAGTATACAATAATGAATATGCCATTGAATGGCCATAATACCTAAGTTATAATCCTTATAAAAGTGCTAAGTGCATTAGATAAGCCAAAAGGCATAACCAACCATTCATAAAGACCATCCTTTATCTTAAAGGTAGTTTTTCATTCATCTCCTAGCCTAATTCTCAGCTGATGGTATCTACTTTTAAGGTCTATCTTTGAAAAGATATTGGATCCTACCATCATATCCAGCATATCATCTAGTTGAAAATTTTAAAAATGATATTTAATAGTAATTTTATTAATGGCATGGCTATCCATGCATATTCCCTAGGTGCCATCTTTCTTCAGAGTAAAAAGTGCGGGCACCACACATGGACTCAAACTCTCTCTAACAAATCCTTTTTTCAAAAGCTCTTTAACTTATCATTTTAACTTAGCATGCTTAGTAGGGGTTAATCGGTAATGTGGCAAATATGGTAGAGTGGATCCAAGAACTAGATCTATAGCATGCTGAAAATCATGCATCAGTGGTAAGTGGTCCGGGAGATCTTCGGGAAAAACATCCTTAAATTCATTAAGGAGGGAAACTATCTCCTGGGAATACTCGATCTGGGGTTCTTCATGAACTTTCTTGATAGCTAAGATCCAAATTGATGATCCTTTAGTGATTTCCTTCTCAAATTCTTTAACACTGATTAAATGTCGATCCTTTTTCTTAGTGCTAACTTTGGCTCCCACAATTCCTTTCTTAGAAATAGTCATGGGTGAGGAGGATTTGATCATAATTTTCTTTCCTTTATCTCAAAAACTACATGAATTTGATCATCCAAAGAGCATGACATCCTGGTCATAAAACCATTGCCTTCCTAAAATAATACTACCAACCTCCATTAGTAGTACGTCATAGCTAACTTTATCATGATAGGATTGGAATTGAATAAGGAACTAGGCACCTATGCTTGATTGGGACAGATGATGCATCTACCCAGGAGACTTTATTGGGACTCAAATGATCTATAGGTGCTAAACCTAGATGGGAAATGGCATCAGTGGAGATTGCATTTATACAACCTCCATTATCTATGATCATCTTATATGCTTTATCACCATGCTTAATGTAGACATAAAAAATAGCCATACGTTGTCAATCTTCACTTTCTTTTGGCTGAGCGACTATGCATCCAACTACTCCCAATCTCACTTGATCAGAATCTTGCTCTATCCAAATATAGCTTAGAACATCTTCATCTTCATCAAATTTCTTAACTAACTTGGGATTAACCTCATAAACTTCTTCTACTTCTTCAGTTTCAACACACTCAAGCTCTTCCCCTTTAGTCTCTCCTTAGTGAATGGCTTTAGAAGGGCATTGTGTAGATAGATGTCCATAGCCTTAATACTTAAAATATCTGGGCAGCGTGATAGGTCCACTAGTCTTCGGTGTCTCTAGTATTCCCTTTCCTTGATCATTTCTTCTCATCAGAGTATCCACAATTAATGGTCTGCCGGTCGGAATTTGACTAGTGCTAGGTCTAGGACCTGAAGGGGTAGGTCGACTCAGATCAAATCAACGAGGAATCGGATACCTTTGAAATCTTTCAACATCTTGTGCTAGCTAGTAAGCATGCTCTAAGGAGGTTGCCTCATATAAGAATAGCTCTCACTAGATGTCCTCTCATAGACCAACTTTAAATCTCGATGAGATGACAACCCTATCCTCAATGACACTACATCGCATAAGAAATTCATCAATTTTCATGAAGCACTTCGAGATAGGTCAATTTGCTTGAGTCATCCTCTGCCATTGATCTAGGAGCTGTTGTTTGTAGGATGTGGGAAGGTATTTCTCACAAAGCTTTTCTTTCATCTCTTCCCAAGTTCCTATAGGCTGTTGTCTCCTATGCTCAACTAGATGCTTTAGATTATGCCAATACAACTTAGCTTGACTGATTAACTTCATTTTGGCATACCTAATTTTTTGGACTTCAAACATGTCATACCACTCAAAGAAGTGGTCCATATCTGCCTCCCAATCCATATACTCCATAGGGTTAAGCGAACCATCGAAGTGGGTGCTTCTACCTTAACACTTCATAGGACACGCTCATCCTGATCCATGGGCTCGTGATAGAGGTGCATATCTAACCTACGACCCATATCTGGATCCTGGGGAATATAAGGCCCACTTTGTGAGCTTAGGTATGGTGCTCTCAAGCATTGGAAGTAAGTGAAAAAAGAGTAAGAAGGAAATGGAATCAACCATCGAAGAGCTTCAGCAAATACTTTAGAAGAGCTGGCTCGATTTCTGTTAGAGCCAGCCCGAGCAGAAGATGAGCCTACCAAAATTTTGGGAGAGCTGGCTCAACTAGAAATTCAGAAAGCATATCAGGCTGATACGCTAGAAGAGCTGGCTTAGTTCCTGTCAGAGTCAATCAAAGTAGAAATCGAGCCAATTCGAACCCTAAGAGAGCTGACTCGAGCAGTAGAATAGAGAGTGGTGATTCAAGCTCTTGCAGGAGACAACACTGTCGAGCTAGCCCAATTGCTGATCAAGCCAGCTCAAGTTGTGAATAGAACAGAATGTGATTTCTATTCTGGCCTGGGATTGGGTTTAATCCTAGAAACTTAGGGCCTTAGTTTGTAAGGTCCTAAGGAGGCTAACCTATGGATTGGACTGGGATTTGTCCAATGGGTGTGTGCATGGGAAACATGGGTGTACATGGGCTCGAGGAGTGCATCACATTAGATTAGCTATTTTAGGATGGATCTTATATGACTAGGTATATATACTCTATATTGAATTTTGTAAATGAAGCATGAAATCAATACAAGCCTCTTCTTCCAAAAATCTCTATTCCCCTTTCATTCTCTCTCTTTTCTCCATGTTCTAGGATTTGTTAGGGTTTCAATAGAATCGCCATCCCTTTTCTTGGATTCTTGTTACTATTTTTGCAGTCATTGAGTAGCAAAGATTGTTCCTAATAGTTTGGTATCAGAGCCCTAGTGTTAGATCTGGTGGAGAAAAAGTTAAAGCTTTGCCTGGTGTTGTGGTAAGGTGCTGAATAGATTTCTTTGAACACTGTTTATTCTCTTTTGTATTTGATTATTAGAATCTGATTGGGATGGCATCGAGTACCATCAAGACAGACATTAGAAAATTTGATGGCAAGGATAACTTTAGCCTTTGGTAGCAAAGGATGAAGGATCTACTGGTGCAGAATAGGATCTACAAGGTTTTGACTTGCAAAAGATCGAAAAAAAAATTTATTGAAGAATGGAAGGAACATGAAGAGGTAGCCTTCAATATGATTCGTATGTGCCTCACTGATGAGGTTTTGTCAGAGATTAATATGGAAACCACACTAAAGGGGCTTTCACAAAAATTAGAGAACACATATAAAGGCAGGAATATGATAAATAAGCTATGGTTGAAGAAGCTGCTATATAGTTTGTGGATGCCTGAAGGAGGAGACCTAGTTTTTCATATCCAGAAGTTCAATCAAATTTGCTCGGATGTTATGAGCCTTGATATGAAGATGGATGAGGAGGATAGAGCCCTCCTACTATTATGTTCACTACCAACAGCATATGATAGTCTCATTACTACTTTGGTGTATGAAAAGTGGTTAGAGTTCTCCAGTCCAACGAGCAGCGAGAGAGGCTAATTAGAGGAAACCCTAATTTAGAGGTGCTTTCTATGAAAGAGAGGCAAAGAAGGCCTAAGAAGGGGACTCAGGATAAATTTAAGGATAGATAAAAGTCTCGAAGAAATTAGAAGGCTTGAAATGCTATAAGTATAATCAACCTGATCATATTAGAAGAAATTGCCCACTTTTGAAGAATGAAAAGGAGAAGGGCACTTCTAAGAATGGATCGACCAACGGGAGTGGTGTTCTATCATCTGAAGATTGTGGAGAAGATATAATGATAGTATCAGATAGAGTAATAGAGTTGGACAACCATTGAACACTGGATTTAGTGTGCTCCCATCATTACGTTGCACATCGGGTGTGGTTCTCATCTTATGAAAGATTCGATGGAGGAAGTGTAAGTCTTGGAGATGATCACCCATGTAAAATTACTAATGTTGGTACAGTCAGAGTGAGGATATATAATGAAGTCATACGGACACTAATCAATATGAAGCATGTGCCAGAACTGAAGAAGAACTTGATATCCCTAGGTTACCTAGAAGGATCGGGATATGCTTTTAGTTATCAGCCAGGCAGTGGGTGTTTGAGGATTTTCAAGGGTGCATTAATGGTAATGAAAGGGAGAAAACTGAGCAACATCTTATATAGGATAAAGGACTCAGTGGTTAGAAATAGTGTAGAGATATCTATAGCAGCATAGGAGGAGTAGCTAGCCTACAAGCTGTGGGACTATTGTATGGGTCACTTGAGTGATAGGGGGCTCACAGAGTTGAGTAGGAGAGGTCTAATTCTAGCATTCAGAAAGAAAGGAGATGACCTATGTGAGCCCCGTATCTATGACAAACAGCATAGAGTTACATTTACCGGTAGTACTAAGCGGAGTGAAGCTATTTTGGAGCTTGTTCACTTAGATGTATGAGGACCGACATCTATTGCATCTCAAGGTGGAACGAGATACTTTGTTACTTTCATTAATGATTTTTCTAGAAAGGTATAGATCTATCTGATGAGAAAAAAAATAGATGTTTTTGCTTGATTTAAAATTTGGAGAGCTGAGGTGGAGAAGAAGAAAGGACAGTCCGTAAAGTATTTATGATCTAATAATGGAGGAAAATATACCAACCTAGCATTCAAGAGATACTATGAGAAAAATGAAATAAAATGCCAATACATAGTAAAGATGATTCCTCAATAGAACGGTGTCATGGAGAGGATGAATCAGACATTAACAGAGAAGGCCAAAAGTTTGAGGCTGTAGGCATCACTATCCAAATCATTTTGAGGTGATGCTCTTATTTATACATGTTTTCTTACTAACAAGTCTCCCCATAGGAAATTAAATAGAAGACTTCTAGAGGCTATCCAAAGTGAGAAGAAGGTGGATCTTGGCCACCTAAAGATGTTCGGCTGTCCTACATATGTTTTGGTAGAAGAAGTCGACAGAAGCAAATTGGATCCAAAGTCATAGAAGATGATATTCATCAGATTTTCATAAGGTATGAAGGATTTCTTACTATGGAATACACATTCTCAAAGATGTGTCATCAGTCAAAATATGATATTTGATGAAAAGAGCATCATCTTGAAGCTGGAAAGTGCAGATGGAGTTATGAAGACAACACAGGACAGTATGAGAAAGCTTTAAAATACAAGTGATTTGCCCTCAACATCAACCTCAGATTTTGTTCAGTTTAAGATGGAGTTAGGCAGGCATGATGATACACTTATGAAGGACGAACATGAAGAGCGATCTATCTTGGAAGAAGTGTAGAGGTAGCCATAGACATTAGACTTTCAGGATGCGGCAAGAGGAGTGGCACTACACAAGCTAAAGTGCATTATTCACAAACCAGTATGATATGGCATTGATGAGACTATTTTCTATGCTCTTATCACTACCAACAAAGATCTATAGAGTGTAGAAGAGGTCGTGAAGAGTCCAGATCGAGAGTCATGGATGCAGGTCATGATGGAGGAGATGGAGTCTCTCAAGAAAAATTGGACATGGTAGTTGGTGGATCTGCCAGATGATGCTCGACCCATTAGCTCCAAATGATTTCTTACCAAAAAAGAGGCACCTTCAGAGCAAGGTGGAATAAGGTACAAGGCTAGACTTGTAGCCAAAGAATACTCATAGAGAGAAGAGATTGATTACTTAGAAGTTTTCTCTTCGATCCTCAAACATACGTCCATTAGAGTGATGTTGAGCATAGTTGCTGCTCATGATTTAGAACTGGAGCAAATGGATGCTAAGACATCATTCCTCCAAGAAAAATTAAAGGAGAACATATATAGGGCTTCAGGGAGCTTGGGTTAGAGAAAGAGGTCCATTTACTAAAGAAATCGATGTATGGATTGAAGTAGTCTCCTAGGCAGTGGTACAAGTAGTTTGACACTTATGTGAGAAATATTGGACTTTCTAGGTGTGATCGTGACCCATGTGTATATATGAGGTCTCTGAAAGATGGATCTTGGTTATACTTACTCTTGTATATAGATGATATACTGATAGTATGCAAGAGTAAGGAAGTTGTGCAGGAGTTGAAAGGAGCTTGGTCTTAGTGGTTCGAGATGAAGAACTTGGGGCCTGCAAAGAAGATCCTTGGTATAGAAATCATCAGAGATAGAACCAAGAGGCTATTGTATCTATCTTAGGAAGGATATATTAAAAAGGTCTTTGAGAGATTTGGAATTAAGGAGGCCAAACCGGTTGAGCTATCACTAGTCGGGCATGTTAGACTCTCTAAAATCATGTCACCATAGACTGAGATGGAGATTCAGGAGATGGAAAAGATTTCATATGCTTCTAGTGTGGAAAGTATTATGTACTCTATGGTATGTTGTAGGCCAGATTTAGTCCATGCAGTGAGTCAAGTGAGCAGGTTTATGGCTCAGCCTAGAAAGGAGCACTGGAGAGCACTAAAGGATATCTTCAGATACTTGGCAGGTTCAATTTGGATCAGCATCTGCCATGATCAATAGGAAGGTGCTAAGAAACATCCTAACATATCTAAGAAAGCTCAAGGACTAATAGAGAAATTTGTGGATGCAGATTTGGGTGGAGATGTGGATACTCAATGTTCAACTATAGATTTTGTATTCAGCTTGTATGGAGGTCCAGTCTCATGGAGATCTTGCTTGCAGCCAATTACGACCTTGCCTACTACCAAAGTGGAGTACAATGGCATCATGGAGGTAGCAAAGAAGACTCTATGGTTGAAGGACTTAGCGTTAGAGATAGAATTTCCATAGGATGCAGTTAGAATGCATTGTGACAGCCAGAGTGCTTTATTGCTCATACAAAACTCTATGTATCATGCGAGGACCAAGCATATTGATATCAAATACCACAGGATCAGAAAGCTAGTGGAGAATGGTGAAGTGGAGCTAGTGAAGGTTTACACTAAGAAAAATCCAGCTGATGTGCTAATAAAGGTACTCCATGTAATAGCTTTTATAATTACATGGTATTGATGGGGTTGACGGATAGAACTGAGTTCATAAGAACTTGAGAGCACTAAGATGGAGATCGTGAGATCAGGTATGGTTCTCTCAAGCCTTGAAAGCAGGTGGAAAGAGAGCAAGAAGCGAATTGAACAACCATCAAAGAGCTTCAGCAAATGCTTCAAAAAGCTAGCTTGATTCTTGTCAGAGCCATCCCAAGTAGAAGGTGAGCCAGCCCAAATTCTAAGAGAGTTGGCTCGAGCAGAAGTCCAAAAATCATGTTAAGCTGATATGCTGGAAAAGCTAGCTCGATTTCTATCAGAGCCAGTCCGAGTAGAAATTGAGCTAGCTAGAACCCTAAGAAAGCCATCTCGAGCAGTAGAATAGATAATGATGATTTGGGCTCTTGCAGGAGACATCACCATCAAGATGGCCTGATTGCTGATCAAGCTGGCTTAAGAACAAAACGTGATTTCTATTCTAGCCTGGAATTGGATTTAATCCTAGGAACTTAGGGCCTTGATTTGTAAGATCCTAAGGGGGCTAACCTATGGATTGGACTAGAATTTATCCAATGGGTGTATTCATGGGAGACATGGGTGTATATGGGCTTGGGGAATGCATCACATTAGGTTAGCTAGGGGAGTTTTTTAGGTTGGATCTTATTTGACTAGGTATATATACTTTGTACTGAGTTTTGTAAATGAAGCATGGAATCAATACAAGCCTTTTCTCCTTGAAATCTCTCTTCCTCTCTCATTCTTTCCCATTTCTCCACGTCCTAGGGTTTGCTAGGATTTCAATAGAGCGGCCATCCCTTTTCTTGGATCCTTATTGATGTTTCAACAATTATCGATTAGCAAGGATAGTTCCCAACACTTTCTGAGCTAGGAGCATAGGTGGGGTATCAAGATCAGGTGGTTGTCTAAGAGGGGGTTGGCTTGGGCCCATTTCCTGACAAGCTCTTGAATTTTTACACCCGGTGATCTCTTGAGGAGTCTCAAAATTAACTTGATTGGGATATTCCTCTTCTAAAACAACAACCCTTGCAGTTAAGTTTTGAACTGCGTTATTTGTATTCCGCATATCATCACACAAATTCCCAAAACCCGTGTTTCAATTTGTTAATTACTCCATCATGCTTTCAAACATAGCTATTATATTGGGATCCATACTAAATCAAGATGGTGAATACTATTGCAAGTACTCGACCCCTGATCTAGTTGGCATACACTAGTCGCTAAATCTAAGATTTCAGATTTTTTTTTTTTTTTTTATGCTGAATTCTTAATGATCAGCCGATTTCGACACTAAGCTTGATGACCTATGGACCTCTGATTGAAACAAAATTTAAAAAACTATTTTTTAGATGAGTCATGACTCTAGTTGCAAAATTTCATGATTTTAGGAGTTTTCTAGGAATAGGAATCTTAAAATCTTTTAAAATTGCTCTCTGTAGAATTCTTGGGTACAGAATCTCTGCACATAGGAATGCTTATAGGAATAAATTGAGGACCATAGATGTTTTAGAATTTAGTAAAATTTTATCCCTAGACTCTATAGTAAGTTAGGTTTCTTTTCACTAAATTTCAGAATTTTCTGATGTTGTTTTCCCTAGATTTTTATAGAAGATTTCAAAATGGATCTGAAATTCTGTATTCAGATTTTTAGTGCAGAATTTAAACCTATTGCAGCTTCTAATTATCCTAATCAAACCTACATGCTCTGACATCAAAAATTGATATGGGACATGATCTATAATTCAGATACTATGGTTCTAAGGATGCGACATGCAATTTTAAACTCATGCAAAAAGATTAAAATGAACAATTAACTAATAATTAAGCAGACAAATAAATCTATTAAAGTTCCAACCTCGACGATTAAGATATAATCAGATTAAAGCAAAAAAAATAAGTAGATGGTGGATGAATTCTATATCTAAAGTTCTATAAATCGTAAGCAATTAAGAAAACAACTATGATTAGGATATATCTCTAGATCTTTAACATGCAAATCTAATAATTAAGGAATAGGAACTTGCAGAGAAAACTAATAATAATTATTAAAAGAATACTAATTGAAGAGATCTCATGAGAGACATGTCAAATAAGCCCCAGAAGATCAAGTTCAACTCCCTTGGAGACCAAAGACATTCTCATTCCAAATTGATCACAAGATAGGGTCGATGGATGTTGTTGCATAGATTGGAACTTCAGTAATGAAATCGTAGTGCAGAATTTAAGTTAGAGGGGAATAAAAAAGGAGAAGAGGAGAGCAAGTAGGGAGACAATAAGAGGAAGAAGAAAGAGGAGATGTGGAATATTTGATTCTCACAAAAATTCTGCATCCCCCCTTTTTCTCTGTGTCAAGCCTTTTATTGGCTAAACTAAACATAGAATAAACCACTTGAGACTCTTCTACCTTTAAACACCAAAACCACTTAGGACTCCTTATCTCTATCCAAAATCCCAATTTAAATTAAACTAGTCATAGCCCAACTAAAATAGATTAGAATAAATAAAAATAAACTAGCTAATGAAATCCAATCCAATGACTCAATTGGGCCAGATTTACATGACCTCACAACAAAAATTCAAAATAAAAAAAACAAAGAACCAAATAAAGATCTAATTTAATTAATTGAGCTAAATAGATATCGATCCGATACTCTGGTGTTATCCATGTGTCCAAGTTGTCTCCAATCGATCATCACTAGTGATGGTGTCTACACCAGTAGCCCTTGGCAGATTGATTTTATCCAATCAATCCAATCAAATCAGGGTGTCTTGGTCCAAACAATCCTCTTCCCTCTCTTGTTAAGACAAGACCTTTTAAATATAGAGAAGGAGTCTTCTTTAGGATAACAGCCTAGGAAGAGAATTAGGAAGGACTAATTGAGTACCACAAAAGGTCCAAAGGAGTTTTTAGAAAAGTGAAGTTAGGTTCTTGAAGAAACCTAACTAGTGCTATGGTTTTTGAGTTCTAGAGGCTAGAACTCTTGAAGCAAGATTCTTAAAGGGACTTTGTCCTTGGTGCTTTTCCTGTGTGGACTACTATTGGAAGGCAGACACGTGTGCCTTGCAGAATTATATCTTCACCAAATCATAATTAATTAGACATGCTTTCTATTATCTTATGTTATATTTATTTTTGATTGCTATTATCAAGGGTTCCTAGGTTCTAGGGTTTTGATGGACTATGTGTTCATAATAAATTTTGTAATACAATCACCTTTTGCTGTGCCACCGAAACCCTATAATGGTATCAGAGCAATCTTGATATATACAATCAAAAATATAATATGATTTGATATGTTGGTATAAATACTATTACCTAATTGTTAATGTTGCAGAATGATTTGATCATATGATAAGTCAAATTGAATTCGCATATCTTAAAGATATGTTTAGATGAAATTTATCTATGATTCACACATAACATAGTACGATTATGTATCAATATGAAATATTGGCAAAGGATGTATATGAGACCATAAATCTCTCCATCAAAATAATATTAAGTCATAGTGATGACAACCAAAAACTGATCGATTTAGAATTGACTGATTAATTGGTGGCTATGCAAAGTATTTTGGAATGGTGGTTGCTTAATTCGGACCACGCAAAAGCATGAGGAGCCTCCCAGCAATCCTACACTTACCTAGTAAATTTAGTTAATTTTGAATTTAAGATACTTTAATGTTAAAGTCACTATATATGCCTTCATTCATAATAAGTCATTAGTTATATCAAGATCTATAGCTAGCTTATTGTGCTATCCACGAGGCTTGCTATAGAGACTGATATGATAATGTCTTAATACATAAGAAATGCTTACGACAAATTTGGATATACTGCTTTATTGTGCTATCCATAAGGGTAGTATTAATTTAGATGTGACTATATGGAAATGAATTAAGGGTCTGGCTTAACTAAACTACTATAGTTTGTTTTGCTATCCATAAGGCTATAAGAATTTTAGAGGCAAAAGTATTATTGAGAATTGCATAGGGATGCAATTGGAAAGAAAGTTCCTACCTTTGACTCATAGAGGTTTGTTGTGCTATCCATAAGACCTCTTTGAGGAATTAGGATCTTAACCCCACTAAGAAACCACATTAGGGTTTCTCAATTACTATAGGGGAGGGCTATGGTAACTAAAATAATAGTGCATGACATAACTAGATAGAAGACATTATCTAGTTATAAATGTCATCATGAATTATTTGCTTATATTATTGTTCTTAATTCATGTAGATTAAATCTTTGCATTATGACTTCGTCACTTTCTTTGCATGGTATTTTTGATATAAATAAATTGACCAGTCCCAACTATGTCGACTGGTTGAGTAATTTGAGAATCATTTTAATCCAAAAAAAGATCTCCTATATTCTAGATACTCCTGATCCTAATTTGGATTTGGTCAGTGAAGATGCTACCAAGGAGGAGAAGGCCACATATAAAATGTGGCAGACTGATAGCACGATTGTCAAGTGCATTATGTTGGCTTCAATAAGTAATAAATTATAGAGATAATATGAGAAAATAGATCCTCACTCCATTCCCCTTAATCTTAAGGAATTATATGAAGAATAGAGCTGAACTGTTATATACAAGTTATCTAAGCAACTATTTTGGGCTAGGATGACTAAGGGCACTTCTGTGCAAGCCCATGTCTTAAAGATTATTGACTTGACCACTAGATTAGGTCAATTTGTTAGATGTATGCCCTAGAAGTTAGATTGGATAACACATGCACACATTCTAAGGATATTATTTTATAATTAAATTTTTAAATAAATAAAATTTCAATTATTTTTCATTCATGTTATATCTTAAATGTGTTTATGAATTGTCTAAGGAATTATTGGATGATAACATATATTCTCAAGAGTTGAGAATTTGAGGCACGTGTCATTAGTGGCTAATTTCTAACAGCTCTCCATCAATGGTTCGTCACAGGGATGGTGACTGATCCAGATTGATCAGTGTATAGATTACTTTCTTTTATGAATAGACGAGTCTCAAATCTACAGTGTGGGGATACTAGAGTGAGAGTGTAGATGCTTGATAAAGATCAATGGTTCTGAGCATGACCAACATGAGAAGTCACTTGGATGGCTATCCACTCATCAGTGACTTACTCAATGTTGTAGTTGTGTAGATAGTTCATTGACCTGCAATGCCTTTGCTATTTGCACTGAAATTGCTGTAGTTTGACTGCAAAATCACTTGGTTACGTAGCCATTCAAAACTTTATAGTTTATGTTGGCTACAGTATGTCCAGTATAGGAATAGCGTGTGCACCAAGATGGGATCTATCAATTCTGGTAGGCAGAGAGTGGTCCTATGCAGTTTATGAGACTAAGTCTTAAAGACCAAGGCCATGGTGGGTGAATGATGGAAAGAGTTTTTGTAAGGTTTTACATGGACTTGAGTCAATTGAATCTAGCATATGATGGATGAACGGGTTTGATGAGTTATCCTTGACTTGCATCTAGTCGGGACTCATGATAGAAGAATCAAACTATAGGGTAATTGCACATAGAGGTTCATTTTCAGTTCTGCTAGGTTTCCACTACATACTATTAGGTATCACTAGTAGATTGCATGACTAATGCAAATTATTTTTGCAATCAATAATTCTCGATTGGTTGAATTGGAAAGAATTTCAATTTACTGAAAGAAGTTTCAATGATATTGTTGATGAAGATTGCGATGTATCTCACTCCCAGATAGAATTGAATCTATGGGGTCATACATTAAAAAGGTTCTTGATTGATCAGATTGTTGATTCATGATTATGAATCGCATATGGATTTAATTATTAATAAGATTAATGATTAATCTAATGCAATTATTGTAATTATCAAATTTACTAAAAGTTTGTAAGTTGTAGGAGGAATTTTGTTGTAATTGGATTGCAATAGTGCCTAATTTAATTAAGCCAAGGGATTCAAATCAAATCAAATTGAATTAGATTCAATTTATTTTGATAGTATAAATCCCTAATTGGACAATAGTTTTTATTGGATCAAACCCTATTGGGTCATGTGATAATCAAATTATCCAAGAAATCAATCCTTAGACTGATGAGGATTTTAATCTAACTAATTTTCTAATTTGATTAGAACCTAATTGGATTCTTGATTAAGCTAGAACCTTATTAGTTATAACTGATTCCTAAATTGGTTAGGTTTGGTCCAAGAATCAATTCGAGTTTTGAGCCAATTTAGAGCCTAGTTTAACTAGGTCTCTTCTCTTATATTCGTGCACCACATAACCCATTGAAACTGCCTCATTTTCTCATATTTAGTATGTGAAGTATCTCACATAAGAAAGGGGCCACACACCACCTTTCTCAATGCAAAAAAAAAAGATAGGGGGGCTGTCCAAGTGTTGGACACCCCCTAGGACTCCATATCTCACTAGGTATTTGACCTAGTCAAAGAACCTTAGATGCTATCCTTTGAATTACATCTTTTAGGCATGGAAAGGATTTGATTTTCATTATGAAATTCAAAGCAAGGGGCATGGGGTATCTGAAGGAAAAACTACAGGATCGGGCTGATCAGATTAGGTTGTGTAGTGGAATTTTATTAAAAGACTTAAAACTAATCCGATCAGATCTGAGAGTTCTCAGATCTAATTAGATAGATCTAAAATTAAAAGATAAAATAATGGTACCTAATACACCTATTGTAAGCAAACCCTTTACTTGCTGTGATGATTTGGAATTTAACGGAGGTTTTAACTTGAGCTGCACGCATGCCCGACCTCTACCAGCATCTGCTCGAGTCAGATCTAGATGCCTTCTTCTTCTGGATCTGATCTAAGATGATTTGAATCTAGAACTTTTGGGTATGCCTTCGATCCAATCTCTAGTAGCAGGTCGATCATCATATGAACGGAAACCTGTTGATGCATTCTTGCAGCAGCAACACCCCGACACTCAGATTTTTGACCCTTCCAACCCTTGGGCATGGAGAAGAGGGAGAAAAAGAGGGAGATGAGGCATGGAGGAGGAGAGGAAGATAGAGCCTTGGCGTGGGTTGATCTGATGGCTAAACCCTTTGGCCTGGTTGTCTATTTATAGACAAACCTGGAGTCTTAGGGCTTCTGGACTTTGAACGGGCCAAAGCCAACAAGCAGAAGGACTTCTTGAGAAACCCCATGCCCTATGATAATTGCACGATGTAGTCGTTAAGACACCATATTTTTATGTTTAGTTCTGACTTCTTAAATCAATTAAAAATAGATAGCAAGTAGTGAGTCAGGTCAAATCTATAGAGTAGGTAGTGTTTTGATTTCAAATTCTTTGATTTTTATAAAAAAAGAAAAGAAAAGAGTTTTGCAAATAAAGTTGAAGGTGAAAAATAAAATTATAAATAAAAGATAAAATTTAAAAAGATGTAAAAAAATAAACTTGGTACTAAGATCTACTAGTTAGATCTTAGCATCTACTTGCAATAAAATTAAAAAATAATTAAACGTTAAGAGCTGACATTAAATTTATAATTAAAAATAAAGAGTAAAATTTAAATAGCAAAAAAATAATTTTTTTATTAATTAAAATTTAATTCAAAGTTTAAATACATAAATTAAAAATAAAAGAAAAAGAAAAAGTGGAAGTGATCTTGATCTTAGATCGGCATTGGCATTGAGATGTTGTAGAAGTCCAGCTCTTCCTCTCGACACCGTCAGCCTCGAAGCAATCTTGAACCCATGCATGGCTCTTACCTATACCATCACATTCTTTTGATCAAAGACAATGAGTTTTGGAGACCTGGGGTGTTATTTATAGAGTGGAGAGAGAGCTAGAGGCATACGATGAGAAATCCTGGAGAAAATAGGATTAAAATACTTGAAATTGAGTCAAACTAGCCTCTCTGCTGTCAATTCAAAGCTTTGATCTTTTCTGGCCATCGAATGTTGATCAAATAGTTCCAAAATCACCAAAAATTGACATATAATAGCCCAATTTCAGTTGGATTGAATTCTGGCCATTGGATCACTTTGATCAGATGAATTTGGGCCCTTGGATCGTGCCTGGGTGTCTTGATCACTGTCGGGATGAACACCTACTGTCGGATCATCATTGCGAGCCTCTAGGACCATTCGATCACACAATAGGGTGTTTTAAATCAAATCTGATCGCCTAAATCAAATGGGAAAGAATACCAACCATTCGATCCTGATCGAGAACGAGCGCATTCGTTAGATTGCATGTTCACTATGCATATGGATCCTATGAACCGATAGTTCTATAGACCTTAACCAATCGCCACCTGACAGACATACTGAAATGATGATTTTACCCTATGAGCCCTGATTTTTCACCATGTGCTTGTTAAGGGTCCATGATGGACTAAATACTATGGTGGACCATCATGGACTGCATGGATTTTGACTTCATGCTGACGTCTGCGCTGGAGGGAGAATGGGCCGGGCTTTTTTTCTTCCATGAATTTGGGCTCGCGAGCTGTTCGACTGGGCTAGCGGTCCGACTAACCAGTTTCATCACATGCAGTCTGATTAGCTAAGCGAATCGGACCAGGTTTGACTAAATTGGCTAATTTTTTAATTTAATTTATATTTTTTCTTTGAAAATGCATATTGGATCCATTTGAACTCCATTTCACTCCAAACTTAATTTGTTGTGATTAGAAAAATGAGCTCTTTTTGTTAGTGAATATACTTTTTTAAAAATAATAAATAAAATTATTTAATTTTTAAAAATAAAAATAAATAAATTAATAAATTATTATTTTTAATGGTGGATTTATTATAATTATCATACCCCATAACTTAAGCTTTGCTCGTTCTCGAGTAAAGAAAGAATTTGATTTTAGATACTTTTTATCTTTAAAATTTTAAATTTTATCAAATAATTTTTAAAATGGCCGTTGATGATCAGTAGAGTATAAGTGAGGGATGTTATTGGAGTATTAGTACTTACCAATATAAAAGTTAAGTGAAAAATATCAAATTTTAATAAACTTTTTCTAAAATTATTCCTATCTTTATCTCTAAATCATCTAAACATTCATAGGAGCAAGTGTATTGTTACTTCCACCCTTCATTTATTGAATTTTTTTTATTATTATTCACATTGCCCACTTTTTGATATGAATATCATTGCTTGCTTAGGCAATGGGATCTAGTTACTTGGTGGAAAATCAATGTGTATTTTTTTTTTTAACGTTGTACCACTATTTAGTGCCTTAATCCCTTAAGTTTTCTATTTGATCCATGTAGCGAGTCTTAGGCCAATGACTCTCAACCAGTTGGCTTTAGGACACTTGGTATAAAATATCCCTTGAGCTTACTTGCTTGAATCAAATAGGCTATGAGTTAAGACTAGCTTTACAATGAGCTTCTTTGCTCTTTTCATCTTTTTATGCGAAACTCAATGCTTGCTTAGGCAAAGAGGCCCGATTACTCAGTGAGAAGTACTCAAAAATTATTTTATTTTATATTTTTTTATAAAAAAATGTATAGTTATCCAACATAAATTCATAAAAAGTAGACTCTTCTTTGATTTTGATAGAAAAAATTAGAAATGCTCAAAGAAATTTTTTTTTTTGTTCTAGACTTTACTCTTTATTGAATTTTGTTAATACTTGATCCCTCAATATCTCACAAATTTTTTGATCAGTGCATGAATTTTCTTTTAAAATGATGCATAGTTCAACTCAATTTTTAAGCATAATTAGATGTCTAAATACTAAATACTAACTTATTTGAAGATTTTTAAAATTTTTATTATTCTTCCTCCCAACTTAATCGACATTATCCTCAATGTAGGAGAAAAAATAAAGAATATAATAAAGAATAAGAAAGAATATACCTAACTCAATATGTTTATGGGCTCTTCCTTTAATTTATTCAAAATATCCTAAAAAGAAATTAAACTAAAAAGATAAATTAGATGCAAAAAAACTAAGTATTGGATTGCCTCCTAACAAGTGCTAAGTTTATCATCTTCAATCAGATACAAGACAGCTTAACTATCCTATATCAAATACTAGATTGATAAATTTCAATAGTTTTAGATTGCCAATCTCTAGAAGATAGTTTCTTATCCCTTTATTGATATATTCAATACTAATTATGAAAATATAATTTGTGATCCCATTCTTAGATGCTTGTTTTTCAAGAATTTCTCCTATTTATTTTTTTAGAATGCTCATGAATTGAGTTTTTGTATCAGAAGTTGAGTTTAATGCACTGAGTACTGAAAGGGTGACTAAAGGCAACTTTAATTCTGAAGGTAAATTAATACAATAATGCTTAAATAACTCCAATAGCTTTTCATTACATGTCTCTTGATTTTTGTAAGAAGAACTGGCTTATAGGGCTAAAAGAAATAGGACTTTAGGTTTATAGGTTTTGGATAACTCATCGGTTCTCTTCTTCCTTATGTTTATCTCATTTAAGAAGAACTGGCTTATAGGGCTGAAAGAAATAGGACTTTAGGTTTATAGGTTTTGGATAACTCATTGGTTCTCTTCTTCCTTATGTTTATCTCATTTAAATTGGAGCCAACGTTAATACTAGTTCCGAGCTTTGGTTCTTCTATATGGTTAGTCATAGTACTAACCTTTTCTTTTGAATTTTTATTTTGGCTAGCATCAATACTAGTCTTTATCACCTGATCTTGGTATGGGTCCATAACAATCCAATAACTTTTATGTTCAAAAATTATTTTAACATTATCTAATTAGAGATTCTTAGGTGGAACATTAGATTGATAATTAGGTCTAGATAGTTGTTGGATAATAGGTGGGTTGTTTATATGAATCGATTGGCTCGGTAATTGACCTAGTTCTCTTCTCATAGTAGACCCAGCTAATTATCCTATTTGAGCTTCTAGCCTAGCGATAGATTATTGTTGAGTTAGAATTAGTTATTGAAGTTGATTAAATCTATCGTCAACTAGATTGGTCCATTAAGGAGATAGGTATGATGGATGGATGGATTGACCAAGTCGACTACTATTATAGGCATAGTTTTGATAATAGGTCTAAACCTGAGTCTATTGGGATATCCAAGAAAAATTAGTGTAGTTTCTCCAATCTAGGTTATATGTATTTGAAAAGAAGTCATTAATAGGCTTAGAGTAGCCTTATACAACTTGAACATGTTCTTGGATAAAAGGTAAAAACTATGTAGCCATGTGACATTCACTCGTATGATGTGTTGTGCTAGCATAAATAGAACAAATCTTCTGATAATTAGAAGGTGATGTGAATTGTGTAGAAGATTGTTGATCTAGGATTAGGAGTTAATCTAATTTTTGGATAAGAAAGTTTACTTTGTTTATCAAGTTCAAATTAGTCTTAGAACAAGATTTTGGATGTTTAAATTCCTACTTTTGGTAGAAAGATAATGAAGCATGGTTAATTGAGTTTTCACTCAAGGTTTCAGATAAGGTATACGCTTTGTTCTCACTTTTATTCATAAATGCACCTCCATAAGATGCATCTACCATTTATCTATATTGGTCTCCTAAATTCTCATAGAAAGCTTGAATTATTTGCTACTTAGACAAACCAGATGTGGCATTTTCTAAGAAGTTCCTTAAGTCTTTCCCATGACTCATGAATTTATTCTCCTAGAAGCTTTACAAATCCAGTGATAGCTCACCTCATGGTATTTGTTCGACCAACGAGATAAATTTTTTTAAGAAATTTACTTTACAATTCAACCCAAGTTTGGATTGGTATCCCTACAGTGCAAAGTCAGTACATGGTTTTATCTTTTAATGAAAAGAGGAATAAGATTAATCTAAGGGCATCATCAGTTAAATTTTGAATTTTCACCATAGAGTAGATTTCTAAAAATTCATTCGGATGCTTTTAAGAATCTTCATTAGTATTTTCATAGAAAGATGGGAGCATCTAGATTATAGTCAGCTCGATCTCGTAATGGGTAGCATGAATATCAGATAATTAGATATAAGTTGATGAATTATAGATCAAAGAAATAAAATATTTCTTTACCTGCCTAGGTGGTTCTCTAAGATTTTTAACCATTAGACTATTGGGTTTAATATGGTTTAGCCATTCACTTTTATAATTATATTTAACTAGGTGAAGTAAAGCAATCTCCTACCATGCATGTATTAGTGCAACCTTAACATGTGGTATAAAATTTTTTTTTAGATTTTTTATTATTTTATTATTTTTTTAAAATATTTTAAAAAATATTTACTTTTTTAAATTTTTTATTATTTTATTTAATTTATTATTATTTTTAATTTAATTTAAAATAATTTTTGAAGGAAAAAGCGAAGAAAAAAGAAAGAAAAGTTCTAAAGAAGAGGTCCTAAGAAGTTCTAGAGCTAAGAAGAGAGAGAGAGGAATTAGGTTTGAACTAGGTTTGATGTTGGTTAGTAATCAAGTTAAGCAAACAATCATGACTAAGAATTATCCTAAATCTAGATAACTCCTAACTACCAAGATTACCTTCAAGCACTCCAAGTGTATGATCAGCCTATCAACTGGCCAAGTAAGTGTAAGATCGGTGGGAGTCCTCCCTTTGCTTGCCTTAGACACTAATTATGCTTAGCCCAGTAAGCTAATAGAATCAATTATAAACCACCTTCCTTTGAGCCCAGTCATCCTTGAACCACTTGTCTTAGATACCAATTAAGTTGACTAATCCTAATCCGGTCCAACTCTTAGGATTTCTTATCCTATTGAGCTCGAGTTCCTAGGATTGATGTCTAATTAATTTTAAAATTAATGGTTTAGATCAATGCAGGATGTTGGTCGATTATTTATGGGCCATGGAAGGATAATCAAATCCCCACCTTGTATTGTTTAATTGAGTGTTGCCCTTAAGTTGATTTAGGGATGAGTATGCGCAATCACTTTTAGACAAGTGGTTCTATGAAACTAAATTAGTTTCATCAAATTGATCAAATTTTAGAAGCTTACCTTGTCTCCAGTGATCACTAAAAAAAAGATAAAAATAAAATAAATATGATGGATGCTCTAAGTAGTTAAGGTTTGTACTCTTATCATGAAGTTTTTAATTAGGTTTAAGTGGATATTTTTTAATTTAATTTTAAAAATAAAATAAATAATAAAAAAATGAGGTCTAGCATTAGGATTGATCTCAGCAAATAAAATTGAAAGCTTCTTCCTTGCCCTAATTTTTTATTCTTTTTTTTTAAAATAAATAAAAAAGTTAGTAAAAAATAAAAAAATTAAATTTATATTTATAAATTATTTTATAGAAAAATTAAAAAGATCAAAAAATTTTAATGTCCATGCCTTCCTTGGCAACGATGCCAAAAACTTGGAGCAATTGCTAGAATTATTCTTAATTTACAAAAAAATCAAAGAAATCAAAAGAAATTAGCATCTATTCCTTTCCCGACAATGGCGCCAAAAAACTTGATAATTGCACGATGTTATCATTAAGGCACCATATTTATTAATTTAATTTTGACTTCTTAAATTAATTAAAAATATATAGCAAGTAGTAAGTCGGATCGAATCCATAGAGAAGGCAGTGTTTTGATTTTAAATTTTTTGATTTTTATAAAAAAAAAAATTTTAAAAATAAAGTTAAAATTGAAAATAAAATTATAAATAAAAAGTAAAATTTAAAAAAATATAAAAAAATAAACTTGGTATTAAGATCTATTAGTTAGATTTTAGCATCTACTTGCAATAAAATTAAAAAGCAATTAAAAGTAAAGAGCAGAAATTAAATTTATAATTAAAAATAAAGAGTAAAATTTAAATAGCAAAAAAATAAATTTTATATTAATTAAAATTTAATTCAAAGTTTAAATACATAAATTAAAAAGAAATGAAAACAAAAAAGTAAAAGTGATCTCGATCTTGGATCGGTGTTACCATTGAAATGATGTAGAAGTCCAGCTCTTCCTCTCGGCATCATCAGCATCAAAGCAACCTTGAATCCAAGCACGGCTCTTACTTGTACCATCATCTTTTCTTGATCAAAGATAATGAGTTCTGGAAACCTTGGGTCTTATTTATAGTGTGGAGAGAGAGCTGGAGGGGTATGGTGAGAAATCCTAGAGAAAATTAGATTAAAACACTTGAAATCAAGTCAAACTCGCCTTCTACTGTCAATTCAAAGCTCTGATCCTTTCTGGCCATCGGATGTTGATCGAATGATCCCAAAATCACCAAAAATCGACATATAATAGCTCAATTTCAATCAGATTAAATTCTCAACTCTTGAGAATTTGTATTATCATACCTGTTAACCCAATGGATGTATCACAGACACATAATACACAAATATGGTCAAAGAAATAATCTTTCAATTAATTATAAAATAAAATTACAAAAATATCTTTAGAAAGTATTTATAAGTATTGGTCAATCTAGCTTTTAGGTCATGCATCTAACAGTTTCTTCTCTAAGATATGAGAAAAAATAGCATAGGATCTCCTCTCTCTTGTGGGCTTTTGTTTTGAGAGAAAATGAAGAAGAAGGGTTCTTCTTCCTTCATCTTTTCTTACTCCTAATCCTTCCCTTCTCCAAAGTGTTTATGAGATTACTGCTTGATTTCTTGGGGTCTCTAGGAAGAACTCCATCTTTGAGATATGAAACTAACTGGTCGATCCAACTAGGCTCATGGTCGACCTGCATTACTGCTTGGGACTCTTCCAAACTTGGATGCTATAGAACTTCAGAAAAAATCTCTTTTGGCAATTCATTCGAGGCCAGAGTAGCTAACTTAGAAAGAAGATCGGCTCTAGTATTTTTTGCTCTGAGGATCTGTTGGATATCAAAGCTATTAAAGGCCGAGATCAAGCTTCTTATCTTTTCCAAATACTTCTTCATGCTTTCCTCCCGAACCTCATTGGTGTTGCTGACCTAGCCCACCACTATTTGAGAATCACTATAAACCTTCAAGTGTCCTACTTTTAGTTTTTTAGCTATCCTTAATCTTAAAATTAGAGCTTCATATTCAGCTCCATTGTTAGTGGTGGAAAACTTGAAGCGGAAAACATACTCAATAATAATTTCCTTTGGATTAATTAAAATCAATCCTGTGCCTACCCCTGAGGCATTGGATGAGCCATCTATATACAAAGCCCAGAAATCTTTAGGGAGACCAACTTTTTCTTCAGAAGAACTAAGAGCACAAACTTCTTAGTGCTCAGGTTAGGCTATGCCTAGGATGGTGCACTATACTATAAAGTCGGTTAATATTTGAGCTTTGATGGACAATCGAGGTTGAAAATTGATATCAAACTTGGTTAACTCGATCACCCATTTTGTTATCCTTTCAGAAGTATCAGATCGATGAAGAACTATCTTAATAAACTAATTAGTGAGAAGTGTAATTATATCTCCCTGAAAATAAGGTCAGAGCTTCCTAGCTACAATCAATAAGGCATAAGTCAATTTTTCTAATTTGGTATACCTTATTTCCACATCTCTCAGAACTGTACTTATGTAATAGTTTGATTTCTGAATTTTAGCTTCTTCTTTGACTAGGACAACTCTAATGGCCTCTGGGGACACTGCCAAATATAAAAATAATTCTTCTTTAGGTTCAGGCTTGGTGAGGAGTGGAGGTGAATTAAGATAGTTCTTCAATTCTTTAAAGGCTTGCTGATACTCAGGAGTCCAATTAATGTTCTTTGATTGCATAAGTACTTGGAAGAAGGGCATGCAATGCTCCATCGATCTCGAGATGAAGCGATCAAGGTTGCCACGTTGTCTATAAGATGCTGAACTTCTTTTATTATTTTAGGGGTAGTCATTTCTTGGATGGATTTGATCTTCTTTAGGTTTGCCTCGATGTCGCATCCCGATACCATGAATCTCATCAAGGTCGGCGATGTGATTTGATGAAGATCGATTTTTAACCAGCATATCATCTATGTAAACTTCCATATTGCGATCGATTTATTCCTTTAAGATCTTATTCATTAGGTGTTGGCAGGTTGCACATGCATTTTTGAATCCAAATAAAATAATCCTATAACAATAAAGACCATAGTCAGTAATAAAAGCAGCCTTCTCCTCATCTTCTGGCACCATCTAGAATTGATTATAGCCAGAGAAGGCATCCATGAAGGTGAGGAGTTTATGGCCTAATGTTGCATCCTCTAGTTGGTCAATTCTAAATAGAGGATAGCTATCTTTTGGACAGGCCTTATTCAAGTTTGTGAAGTCTATAAACATCCTCCACTTGCCATTTGCCTTCTTGATGAGGACGACATTCGCAATCTAGTTTATACTTTCTAGATGAACCTGGCTTTGAGAAGTTTGTCGACCTAGTCCATAATGGTTTTCTGCTACTTTGGTGCAAAGCTATGCTTTTTTTGCTTTACTGGCCAACATTTGAGGTTCACGCCCAGTCGGTGCTCCATGACTTTAGCATCAATCCCAGGCATGTCCATAGGTACCAGGCAAAATCATCGATATTCTTCCATAAGAAGGCGACGAGCTACTTTCTGACCTCCCCCCTCAGGTTAGAGCCAATCTTAATAGTATGATCTTCATTCCTATCATTCAAAGGTACTGCAACAATGTCATCAAGTTGTTCCCCATGTTCTTCAATCAGATCATCACAAGCATCAAGTTCATCTACAGGATAGGGATCTGCTTGCTTTCCTCCTTGTAAGGCAATGTTGTAGTAGTGTCGAGCTAGAGCTTGATCTCCTCTGACTTCTCTGACTCCATGCTCCATTGGAAACTTCATTTTTAGATAATAAGTTGAAATGATAGTTTGAAGTGCATTTAAATCGGATCAGCTAAGGATTGCATTATAGTTGGAGGAAGCTTTTACCACCAAAAAATTGACTTGAGCCTTGGATTGCCTTGGGTGCCAACCTACCATGACTGGTAAGCTTATTATCTCCGCAATCGGTACTACATCACCAGTGAACCCTACTAACGGAGAGCTTATTGGTCCCATTCTACTATTGGATATAGACATTTTGGAGAAAGTATCATAAAATAAAATATTAGCAGAGCTTTCATTATCAATCAAAATACGGTGTACATCATAATCAGCAATGTTTAAAGTAACTACAACCGCATCATTGTGTAGAAATTGAACTTCCTAAGTATCTTCTTTGGTGAAAGCCATGGATTCTTTAGTCCACTGCTTCTTCGCTGGCTCTACCGATCCACTTGTCTCCTCTCGTCGATGTGCCCCAGCAATAGTATTGATAATTTCGAGCAGAGGCCAATCTTCCTACGGCTTATCCCTCTGAGATGGTTAGGTTGCAGCTGGGCTCTTGGCCGATCTTCTCTTCTTTCTGCCTGATGCTTGAGGATTTAATCCAACCGACCTCTTCTTATCAGTCCCTCGATCTCATCTTCGAGCTGAATGCATTCTTTAGTATCATGATAATGGTCACAATGGTAAAGACAGTACTTGTTGGGGTTGCACCTAGCTGGGTGACTCCTCATCCACTTCGGCCTCAGCAACTGCTCCTTTATCTCCATCAGCACTTGGATCTTAGGGACATTCGAAGAGGCGTAATTATGAAACCTTCTAGGTGGGAGCCCATACGCATTGTTCATAAGTTCAGCGGTAACCAGCATGCTCATAATTTTTGAGATGCCCACCCAGAAGGGATATGCCATTAACTCGACAAGAACGCATTTGAGTCGAATAGCTCCTAATTAAAAACTAGTTGGTCGTATCTTCCAAACTTACCTTAGGCACCAAATTGTTAAGCTAGAACCAATCGGGTTAGCCTACAATCCAGACTCTAACCACAGAGCCTAATTAGGTCTTAACTTGATCGATCACTCACGTGACTCGATCTTGACCCAGAATTAATCCTATTAGGCTGATTAATTTAAGCACCATTGATCCCATCTAACCAACTCTTGATTCGATTTGATCAACCGCTTAGACCTAATTGAGCTACCCAAGCTCGAACCCAATATTATGAATATGTATTAGATCTAAAATTCTTAATTTTAGACCTAATTAATATTTTATAATCTTAATTCTTAATTAAGTTAGGGTTCCCAAATAAAATATGTAAATAAAACTTTAGGATTTCAAGATCTAAGGTTTTGCAGAAAGTAAGTTTTTGATTTCTAATTAAGAACGAATATGCAGCACCCCTATACATCATAAGAACACCCCATCGAATGGAAGGAGAGGGCATTTAAACCCTACTTTATTCTTATGACCGGACGGCCAAGTGGAACATCTTAATCAAAAATATAAATCTACAAAACTTGTTAGATCTACATCATATATCTCATATATAAAAATTGATCTAACTTAATAAATTTTTTGCATACATCTCATGTATTATATCATGCATATTTTTTAGATCTAAATTATTACATAATTATTTAAAAAATTAGATTTAAATTGATCACATCAAAATAAATTCTAATCTTGGTAATTATGTAGAACTATTCTACAACTAGTCTAATCATGCATGCATCATATCTCATATGATCTAAAAATTAAATATTTTTATTTTTTATTTTTTAGATCTTATTATAATATTTATAATCATTAAAAAATAAAAAATAAATAGATCTAAAATTATAATTTAATCAAAATAAATCATGATCATGCAAGACTACATATAGAGCTATTCTATTTTACAACTAGTCATGCATATTGAATAATTTAGATCAATATTATTTAATTTTAATTTTTTTAATTTTATATCTAATCACATCTCATGTGACATATAAAATTACCTAATTTTTAGATCAAAATAAATTAAAAATTAGATCTAAACAATTTAGAGAACCTGGCTCTGATACCAGTTGACGGGGAAATCCTGATTTTGTAGATCAGGTTCATTCAGATATGATTGGATCAAGAGAGATGTTTCAAAAATTTCTTTCAAGCATTTAGATCAGATCTAAGATGTTTTAGATCTAATTTTATATATCTAATGAATAAAAATAAAAATAAATTAATTCTAATTTAATTTATACCCTGATGTTGGGTAATCTGATTATCCATTGATGATCTTGCTGATTGCTTGAGATTCTAGATCTAGCCATGCAAGCACCTGGTCTCTACCGGCATCCACTTAGGTTGGATCTAGATATCTTCTCATTTTTTATCACTTCTTCAAAAATTAGATCTGGATCTGATTTGGAGGATCTTCAAAACTCCTTCTGAAGATCAGCGGTCATCTCCACAGCAGTGCTGCCTTCTTCCTTTCTTGTTAGTTTTTTCTTGCCTGGATCGCACCAAACTGGAGCCCAACTTCCCTTATGCATGGAGAGGAGAGAGAGGATCAAAATATGGCATGGAGGAGGGAGAGAGGCAGCCTTAGGGCATGGGCTGAGAGGAACTTACAAAATGTTGGATGCAGGCAGGGTTTATTTATAGACCCTGCTGTGCCATGCAGTGCCATATCATCTCGACCAATCGCATTGCTTCGTGCAATCAGATCTAAATCTGATTATTGGGATGACATCACCTGATCCAATCAGATGAAAGCTCGACTAATTCATCCTTAGATGGCACCTAAGACTGGTCAAAGTCTATAGGTAAGGATCACCTAAGTAGAATCGAAGAAGCAACCTGGAGTCCCATCCGTATGCGACTCCAGTCATCCCTATCCATAGGTGCACACCTCCCTAGGCATGCACCCCCTCTTTTCTAATTTCTAATAAGGGGACAAGCTCCTATCTATTCTCTAATAAGTGCATGACACATGGGCAGATGTTCGAGGGTCAAAGGTCAATGTTTGACCAAAGTCAAAGGACAAGAATTAGCAGGTGATGAAAAATGGCAGGTGTTATCTCAAATTTATCTCATAAATTTAGAAAATTCTTTTCTAATCTGAACAAGCTCAAGTCAGACCAAGTAAAGGTATATGAGTGAGCACAAACTCATTTAGCTTAGTCGAGACAACTTTTAATGATAATAAAAGGAGAACATTAGGTTCAATTGTGTGCTAGCACGATTTTCTTGAACCTAATTGAATCTAATTTAAATCAATTAAACTGGGTTAGTCCAATTGATGATATCCAAATCCAAACCTTTATTTGTGTGACCCAATTAGGTTCAGTTTTGTATGGTATTGGGATACATCATGATCTCCATCATCGACATTATCAAAACTTCTTTAGATGGATCAGAACTTTTCTAATTCAGATAATTAGAATGATCGATCATCTAAATCATTCTAATTGCTTCCAAAATCTCCCAGTGACATCTAGCAGTATATGGTGGCAACCCATCAAAATTGAAAATGAACCTCTCGATGTAGCTACTTGTGTGATTAAGTTCTTCTATCTTGAGCCTCGATCAGATTAGGGTTAAGGTGAACTCATCAAACCCTAATTTCTATCATACGATTTAATCATTCGATTCATGTCCGATGTGAAAACCTTAATAGAAATGTTTTTTTTCTATTATTTCACTCTGTCATGGCCATGGGCTTATGGACTTGATTCTCATGATCATCATAGGGCTACTCCTCATCCACCGAGGTAGACAGATTTTCTTTTGGTGCAATCCAATTCCTATAATGAACATGCTATATCCAACATACACCTCAGGATTCTGAATGGCTAGGAGATCAAGTCATGGTGTAGTCAAACTATAACACCCTTAAGGTGAACTATCGATGCACCTCAGGTCAAAGAATCAAACACACCACTGCAGCTTCGAGTCAGTCATTGATGAGAAGATAGACTTCATTATGACTGCTCGAGGTGGTCATGCTTAGTACCCTCATTCTCTAACAAGTATCTATACTCTCGCTCTGATGTCTCTATACCGTAGACTCAAGACTCATCTACTATGAAGAAGTAATTGTACACCAACCTTTCAGATCAATCACCATTCTCATTATGATCCTACGGTCAGGAGCACTTTATGAGTTAATAAATGAAAATTCATGTCTTAAATTTTCAACTCTTGAAAATATGAATTATCATTATCATTAACTCAAGGGATGTATCATAGACACTAAATACACTCTTATGTTAGAAAATAAATCATTTTATTATTTATAGTCAAAATTATAATTTTATCCCTAGAAGTGTATTACAAGTGTCAGCCAATTCTGGCTTTTATGGCACACAAATCTAACAACTTCTTCTCCAGGGAGAAGAGAAGATCATTCTTCTTAAGATTATTCTTTAGTATGGTAATAGAAATAGATTGGATTAGATTATGGACCTCTAAAGCAGCAGTATTAAAATGATTTTCATAAGCTCGGATGGACTCCCCTTTCTTTTGCTTGATGTTGATAAGGAAGTTGGAACCTTGCCTCTTGCATCAGCTACTAATGAAATGAGTCATGAATTCATGGCTCAATTGATCAAAAGAAAAGATGGAACCTGGTTTGAGGCTCAAGGACCAGTTATTTGCTTCTCCATTTAGAGTAGAGGAGAAAGCACGATAGAGAATAGTGTCAGGAGCACCCTGGAGCAGCATCATGGTCCTGAAGGCTTTGAGGTGTCAACTGGATTGGAGGTCCGGCAATAACTTTAAAACTAAGGAAGCTTGAAGTTTGACAAGATAGGCTCCTATATGATTTGAGCAAAGAATGGAGGATTAGTGCAAATGTAATTATTATGGACTAGGATGGCATGGTGGAGTTTCTTAATCTGTCGATTCATTTCTTGGAGCTTTTGATCGAGAGTATCATCTCGATCATGGATCTCAAAGGGCTGCTGGCTGTAGACGGGGAGAGTCTCTCCAGGAGAAGAATCGTGATCGAAATAGGAGCTCTCTACTCTCTGCTTCTCCTTCTTAGGGGTTACCAATTTACTTGCCCAGGTGGGCCTTCCTTCGATGGGGGTCTCTTCAGCTGAGCCGGTATCGGAGACTACTGCATGGCTTGCACCATCTCGATGAGGCCTCTAACCTACTGAATCAGTAGATTGAACTGCTCCAAATTCATCAGGACTGCTGGTCGAGGGGGTTGAGGTACCGAAGATGGGGTTGGAGTAGGCATATTTAGGTTAGATCTGGCAGCAGAGGTAGTAGATCACCAGATTGCAGCCTTCTTTGACGGCATCTCACGGGAACAAGAAGAGATCAGAGGAAAAAGAGTTAAGAAATTGAAGATGAAAGAGAAAAGATGAACTCGACTGAGCACTCCTTTTAGAACAAGGGTTGAAACGATCCCTTCCTCTAGCGCCAATCCTATTAGTGTAGAAAATGGTGCTGATGCCAGAGATTGCTAGAGATGGACAAGTTGGGATCGT
The DNA here is from genome assembly GCA_006176705.1 of Cocos nucifera. Lineage (NCBI taxonomy): Eukaryota > Viridiplantae > Streptophyta > Magnoliopsida > Arecales > Arecaceae > Cocos > Cocos nucifera. The sequence continues at coordinate 34,001 of QRFJ01006324.1, read as the reverse complement.
CAATGAGACCTGCAAGATGAAGTCCTAGCCAGAGTTAGCTTCGACAAGATCCTTTAATGATCAAGTTAGTTCTCTACCCAATGAGAATGGAGTACTCAAGAAGAAAATGAGCAGAGTAGGGAATATAGTGTTAGAGCTTAGATAGGAGAAGTGTATCTGGAGGGTCCCTTAAATAGATGGAGTGCATAACAAATTGATGGTGACAATCGTAACTGCCTAATAGTGGGTCGTTTGGGCCACATGGAGTTTGTTATGAAAAGTGGGTTGTTATTTGTTGCGACTCACTAGTTTGCTAGAGATCCACAATGGGAGTTTGCTAGAGATCTTCAATGACTTGGAGAGGTTCAGCCATCTAGCCAAGGGTGATTTTCCTTGGTGGAGTTTAGTTAGGGCAACGAAGATTCTGAGGTTGCTTGGAAGCTGAGATGGGTAAGTGCTGAGATTCAAAGACTTGTTGATGACATCATTTCAATTGCCCCAAGTAGTTCATCCGATATTCTGGATCTACTTGTGGTAGGTCAAAGGAGTGAAGGAACTAGATCTAGGGTTTCGCAGGTAGATCTTGAAATTTTTTCATGTAAACACCTAGATCTCAGATCTATTACATGATTAAGATATGATATTAAATTAAAAATTAAAATCAAATAAGAAAGAAAAAGGTTGATCAAATCAACCTAGATCTACACTACATCAAATGTAATTATGAAGTTTATAGATCAGATCTATTACCTGAGCAAGTTTAGACATTCTAACTTGCTGATCTAGACTTGAGGATGAAGTCATGAGCTGCACATGCATTCGACCTCTAGGAGTCGTCCACACGAGCTTACGATCTCTGATCTGAAGTCCGATGTAAGAAATCAGCACAGCATGCTAGCACTGTGCTGATTCTTCTTTGACGATCGATTCGATGCTTCTTTCTTTAAAATTTAGACTCACCAAAATATGAGAAAGAAGATGAGAGTTTGCTGATCTGAGACTCTCTCAAAAAAACTCAAAAGAAAGGAGGAGAGATTGACATTAAAACAGCCCTAGAAGAAGATCCTCTTCTTCTTCTCTTTTATCTCACCTAGACACCTAGTTTGGTGCCTCTGGAACCCCCAAGCCCAAGGACCCTCTTCCTCTAATTTTTGTACACCCCAAACCTCTCCCAATGCTCTATATTTTATGAAATAATCAGAATAAAATTCATCCAATAAATAGGGAAAAAGGAGAGTCCAAGTTAGGTCAAATTCTTAGACTAGGAATATCCAAACATGTGAAGTTGTTGAGGTGCCCAACTCTTGGGCACCTCCTCCATAATTTCTGGTGTGGACCAGCAAGGGAGGGCACACAAAAAAGGAGATTATATTTGTGAAATAAGAGAAGAATTAATTAAAAGAGGGGGTGGCACTGAAGGGAAGATGATTTGGTCAACAAGGATTATATCTCATAGAATCCTAAGCAAAACCAGTTCCTCCTTTGACTTGGTCTTCCACCTAACTTTCAAATATGACTTGGAGGGAGATAAGGGGCATGGAAATTAGGAAGAAAGGAATTTTCCATGAAAAATACCTACAAAATAGGTATGGAAGGCATTGGGACCAAGGTGACGCAAGGAGATAAGGAGTCCTAGTCACACTAGGACTCCTATTTTGACTTGGTCAAACAAGTTCTTTTAACCAAATAAAATTAAGATTAAACCAACCCAATTAAATAAAGCCCTAACCAATTTAAGAATTTAATTAAATTAGATTAAATTAAATTTAATTTTAATTTATTTTCTAATCAAATTAGAAAATTGGGTTAATCCAAGTCCTAGTTAGACTAGGACTAGTTCTTCCTTGCACTTGGCTTATCCAATAAACCAATTGGACTTAATCCAATCAAGTCCAAACTAAATCTAATTAAATATTATTTAATTAAACTTAATCTCGACCTATTGGCTTAATCAAATTAAGCTAATTAGCAATCCAATTGCTAATCGATCCTCCTGCAACACTTGCACTAGGTTAAACACCAATCATGTTGATTGTTTAACCCTAGAATGATTCTTAATCATTGATCAACCATCCAATCAGATCATAAGCTCTAATATGTGTGACCTCATAGGTCTGAACCTAAATTGATAGTATAAAAATAAATTTCTATACCAATTGAAGTGACCACCTAACAATGATATTCGATGGTCGGATAGGTCGAAGGTATAGAACACCATCCTTAGAACTCATGCGGATATAATTTCCATATAATTCATCTTCTTGACTACAATGCTCGTAGGATACATTGGAGTTCAACTATCAACTCTGATCAGATTATCCATATTGTATTTTAAAATACCAAATCCATCTGATGGATTATCCTGACCAAAGTTTTGCTATATTAAAATATAGTGATACATTCTTCTCCAACTCTTGGAGTGATCAATTCCATCTTGATCATACTCCGACTTGGTAAGTACTTGACAATACCTAAAAGCCTTCTGTTGTTGAATTAGAAATTCAGTTAGTCCAATACCAAAGCACAGTGAGTTGCTTGCAAGCTACTGAGGTGATCTCAGGTCTAAGGGATACTTATATCTATATCCCATTAGAGATATTCTTTGTTAGATATATGTACCCTAGAAGCTAGAATTGGCTGACACTTGTAATACACTTCTAGGGGAAAAATTATAATTCTGACTATAATCAATAAAATGGATTATTTTTTATCATATGAGTGTATTTAGTATCTGTGATACATCCTTTGAGATAATGGAAATGATAATTCATATTTTCAAGAGTTGAAAATTTAAGAAATGAATAATCATTATTAACTCATAAAATGCTCTCGACCATAGGATCATCACGAGGATGGTGATTGATCCAGAAGGTTGGTATACAATTGCTTCTCTTTAGTAGATGAGCCTTGAGTCTACGATTTGGAGACATCGGAGTAAGAGTACAGATACTCCTTAGAGAATGAGGGCACTGAGCGTGACCACCTCAAGTAGTCATTAGGAAGTCTATCTTCTCGTCAATGACTAACTCGATGCTGCAGTGGTGTGTCTGATTCTTTTAACCTGAGGTGCATCGGTAGTTCACCATAAGGGTGTTATAGTTTGACTACACCATAACTCAGTCTCCTAGCCATTCGGAACCCTGAGGTGTATGTTGGCTGAAGCATGTTCATTGTAGGAACTGGATTGCATCCTGATGGAATCTATCTACCTCGATGGTAGAGGAGCAGCCCAATGATGATCATGAGAATCAAGTCCAGAAGCTCATGGCCATGGTAGAGTGGAATAATAGAAAGAGTTTCTATTCGATGGGGTGTTCTTATGATGTGTAGGGGTGTTGCACGTTCATCCTTAATCAGAAATCCAAAACTTACTTTCTGCAAAACCCTAGATCCTGAAATCCTAGAATTTATTATGCATATTTTGTTTATGAACCCTACTTAATTAAAAAGTTAAGATTATGAAATATTAATTAGATCTAAAATTGAAAATTTTAGATCTAAGACATATTCATAATACTGGGTTCTAGCTTGGGTAGCTCAATTAGGTCTAAGCGATTGATCAAACCAAATCAAGAGTTGGTTAGATGGGATCAACAATGCTTAAATTGACCAGTCTAATAGGATTAAGTCTGGGTCACGATCGAGTCACGATCTAGAAAGATCTAATTAGGCTTAGAGGTTAGAGTCTGGATTGTAGGCTAACCCAATTGGTTCTGGCTCAATAATTTGGTGTCTAAGGTAAGTTTGGCACATACGACCGACTGATTTTTAATTAAGATCTACTCAACCTAAAAGCATTCTTGTATGAGTTAATGGCATATCCCTTCCACCGATCTCACTTACCTAGCCATATCTGTTGACTCAGTTCTGATTTGAGGTGGTCAATAATCCAAGCTAACCCATGCCACTAGGTTAGTCATAATTGTTATGACTATGACAAGTCTAGTTTAATGAGACCTGAATCAATTCTCCCTAAGAAAAGATTAAGTCTGAGATCTTCCACCATTGTAGATGTGTGGGCCCTTCCCGGGGTTGATTATTCTCGACTAGATATAGTGGCTCAGTTGCATCGAGAAGATGCAACCATGTCTATTAGGCATTGGATGCTATGGGCTGAAGGATGAGTCGAGCTCAATATTTTGAATACGGTGAGAGACTTAATTAGAAATTCAGTCTGTGCAAATAGTGGGTCTGACTTAACAAAGGAGTGGATCAATATTTTAGATACGGTGAGATTCATGAATTAGAGACCAAGTTTGGGTGCACCATGATTACAGAATCATTGAACAAGAGTTGTTCACTCATTGGCTAACCCATCACCAATAATTGTTAGGTGAGGTGATGAGTCAGTTGGTGAGACCGCACCATCCACTATAAATCATTAATCATGGAGATTTTTGCATCTTTACAGAGGAAGTGTAGGGATCCAAAAAAATAGTGGAAGCTAATTTATTTAAAAATAAAATTTTTAAATAAATTAGTCAAATCATAATTATAGTATCTAACTAAAATCATTGACTCTCTATAGAAAAATGTCTGCGTCCAATCCATTAGCACGTATCCTAAACACACATAGACTGATCGGACCCAATTATAAAGACTAGCTCAGGAACTACAAAATTATTTTGGGTTTTGAGAAGTTAATTCATGTTTTGGATCAGGACCCTCCCACCTTACCAGCCCATCCGTCCACTGAATAGAGAATGTCTCTAGAAGAATAGATAGACGAAGATAATAAGGCCAGATATTACATGTTGGGCTCGATGTCTGATGAGCTCCAGCACCAACATGAAGATATCGGGACTGCTCGCCAAATGTTGGCTCACCTGCAGGAGATGTTTGGTGAACAGAGTCGCACAGCCAAATATCAAGTCACGAAATGACTTTTTAAGGCTAAGATGCATGATGGGCAGTCAGTTCAAGATCACTATCTGATGATGATCAAGGACTTGGAAGAGCTTAAGAAGCTTGGTGTGAAGTTAGACTTGATCTACAGAATGATGTTATTCTATAATCCTTGACTGATGCATATGGGCAATTCATCATGAATTACCACATGCATAAACTTCAAAATTCCTTGGCTGAATTAATGAATATGCTGGCCACCGCTGAGCTTTCTATGAAAGATTCTAAAGGCTCAGTTCTTGCTATGGAATGGACTTTTTTCGAAAGAAAGTCTTCTGAAAAGAAAAAGAAGTCTGCAAAAAAGCAGAAGGTGGAAGGAGCAAAGAAGAAGAAGGCAGAGCCGAAGAAGAAGGACGCTATCAAAGGAAAGTGTTTCCATTGCAACAGCGACGACCATTGGAAGCGAAACTGTCCTACTTACCTGGCCACCCTGAAGAACAAGAAGGAAGGTCCTTCTGGAGGTATGCTCATTATTAAGTTTAATCTTACAGTTTCTTCTGCATTCAGTTGGATGCTTGACTCTGGTTCTAGTGCTCATCTATGCACTTCCATGCAGGATCTTAAGGATAGCAGGCTAAGGGATGGAGATATGATCCTACGCATCGAAAATGGAGCAAGAGTTGCTGCAGTGGCGGTGGGAACATACCCTCTTTGATTACCATCTGGTTTAGACTTAGTTTTGAAAGACTATTATTATGTGCCTGCAGCTAGCAAGAATTTGATTTCTGTTTCATGCTTAGCACTAGAAGGCTATGTGATTACCTTCTTTAAGGACCATTGTAACATTCTTTATGAAAGAAATAAAATTGCAAATGATTTTCTTATTAACGGTCTTTATCAACTATATATTGATGTATCTGTTCTAACTATCGAGCAAAACATGAATGCCAAACAACCTAGGGATAGTCCAAATGATAAGTATCTATGGCACCTGAGATTAGGTCATATAGTAGAAGATAGGATCAACAAATTGGAGAAAAATGGGCTATTGAGTTCGTTGACTTTCGAGTCATATCCAACTTGTGAATCTTGTCTTCAAGGCAAAATGACTAAACTCCCTTTTGTAGGACATGGGGAAAGGGCCACAGATCTCCTTGCCCTAGTACATACTGATGTGTGCGGCCCATTTGATGTGCCGACTAGAGGTAATTTTGTCTACTTCATTATCTTTATCGATGATTTGTCTAGGTATGGGTATGTGTATCTTATGAGACACAAGTCTGAAGCTTTTGAAAAGTTCAAAGAATTCAGATATGAAGTAGAAAAACAAACTGAAAAATCCATTAAGGTTCTTCGATCAGATCGAGGAGGTGAATACCTTAGCCGAGAATTCCTAGACTATCTCAAGGAAAATGGCATAGTCTCTCAATGGACTCCACCAGGAACACCTCAACTCAATGGGGTTTCAGAACGAAAAAATCGGACTCTATTGGATATGGTCCGATCCATGATGAGCTTCACAGACCTCCCTGATTTTCTTTGGGGACACTCATTATTAACTTCAATTTATCTACTGAATAGGGTTCCCTCTAAAACCTGTTCCTACCACACCGTATGAGATATGGCATGGTAAGAAACCAAGTCTGAGTCATCTCAGAATTTGGGGTTGTCCGGCTCATGTCAAAAGACAACAAGCAAACAAGTTAGAGTTTAGGTCCTTCAAAGCTCGATTCATAGGATATCCTAAAGAGTCATTAGGATACTATTTCTACATTTCAGAAGACCACAATGTGATTGTGAGTCGACATGCCATCTTTCTTGAAAAATAGTTTATTCAAGATAGCGGCATTGGAAAGCAGATTAAGCTTGATGAGAAAGTCTCACAAGTACAACGAGCTAAGGACCAATTGGAACCAAATTAGGTTGAGCCAATAAGAACACTACCTCCTCCACCTCGTAGATCGGAAAGAGTTTTCCCATCCCCTGAAAGATACTTAGGTATTATTTCAGAGAAAGTAGAGAAAATGTTCCTCGTAGGTAATGGTGCTCATGGTGATGATCCCAAAACCTACAACGAGGCGATATCAGATATCGACTCCAAGAAATGGCTAGAGGCAATGCAGTCAGAAATTGACTCGATGCACTCAAACCAAGTTTGGACCTTGGTAGATCCACCAAAAGGTATAGTACCTATTGGGTGTAAATGGATCTTCAAGAGAAAGTTTGGTGCAGATGGGAATGTGAACACATTCAAGGCTAGACTAGTGGCAAAAGGTTATAGTCAACGTGAAGGCATTGACTATCAGGATATCTTTTCCCCAATGACTGTGCTAAAATCCATCCACACATTGCTTGCTGTTGCAGCCTATTTTGATTATGAAATATGGAAAATAGACGTGAAAATGGCATTCTTAAATCGATATCTTGAGGAAGATATCTATATGGAACAGCCGCTTGGTTTCACATCCAGTGATACTGATCACAAGATTTGCAAGCTGCAAAGGTCCATATATAGACTTAAGCAAGCATCTCGGAGCTGGAACACTCATTTCAATGATGTAATCAAAATGTTTGATTTCATCAATGAAGAGGAATCGTGTGTCTTCAAAAAGGTCAGTAGGAGCGTTGTTGTCTTCCTCGTATTGTATGTGGATGACATCCTCCTTATTGGGAATGATACTCCCATATTGACGATAGTCAAAATATGGTTGTCCAAGGAATTCTTCATGAAAGAAATAGGAGAAGTATCCTTTATTCTTGGAATTAAGGTCTATAGAGATAGACCGAATAGGATGCTAGGACTTTCACAGAAGATGTACATAAAGAAAGTACTAAAGAGGTTTAGTATGAAAAACTCTAAGAGGGGATTAATACCCTTCAGACATGATATTCATCTTTCCAAGAAAATGTGCCCTAGCACACCTAAGAAAATAGAATGCATGAGCAAGATCCCTTATGCTTCTGCAATAGGGAGCCTCATGTATGCCATGCTATGTATACGACATGATATAGACAATGCTGTGAGTGTCACAAGCAGATATCAATCAAATTCAGATGAAGAACACTGACTTCTATGAAATGTATCCTTAAGTACTTAAGAAGAACTAAGGATATGATGTTGGTCTTTGGTAATGGAGAACTCCAAGTCCAGGGATACGTAGACTCGGATTTCATGTCCGATGTAGATGATCGAAAGTTAACATCTGAGAGTCTGTTTGTGTGCAATGATGGTGCTGTCAGTTGGAAGAGTTTCAAGCAAACTGTGATAGCAGATTCCACCATGGAAGCAGAATATATCACTACATCAGAGGCTGCGAAGGAAGCATTATGGTACAAGAAGTTTGCTGAAGAAATCGGAGTAATGATATCAGATGCCATTCCTCTATACTGCGACAACAATGGCACCATAGCCCTTGTTAAGGAGCCGAGGTCTCACCAGAAATCCAAGCACATTAAGTGGCGATACCACCTCATCAGCGATTACCTTGAGAAGGGATACGTCGAGGTCAAGAGAGTCAATTTCATAGACAATGTGGTAGACCCACTTACAAAGCCGTTGGGATAACAAAAGATCAAAGCCCACCTTAAGAAGATGGGACTTAGACTTGTAGCCAATTGGCTTTAGGATAAGTGGAAGATTGTTAGATATATGTGCCCTAGAAGCGAAAATTGGCTAACACTTGTAATACACTTCTAGGGGCAAAATTGTAATTTTGACTATAATCAATAAAATGGGTTATTTTCTATCACATGAGTGTATTTACTATCTGTGATACATCCTTTGAGTTAATGGTAATGATAATTCATATTTTCAAAAGTTGAAAATTTAAGACATGAATAATCATTATGAACTCATAAAATGCTCTCGACCATAGGATCATCATAAGGATGGTGATTGATCCAGAAGGTTGGTGTACAGTCATTTCTCTTTAGTAGATGAGTCTTGAGTCTATGGTGTGGAGACACCGAAGCGAGAGTACAGGTACTCGTTAGAGAACGAGGGCACTGAGCGTGACTACCTCAAGTAGTCATTAGGAAATCTACCTTCTCGTCAATAACTGACTTGATGCTATAGTGGTGTGTCTGATTCTTTGACCTGAGGTGCATCGGCAGTTTACCTTGAGGGTGTTATAGTTTGACTACACCATAACTCGATCTCCTAACCATTCAGAATCCTAAGGTGTATGTTGGCTATAGCATGTTCATTGTAGGAACTGGATTGCATCAAGATGGAATCTATCTACCTCGGTGGTAGAGGAGCAGCCCTATGATGATCATGAGAATCAAGTCCAAAAGCCCATGGCCATGGCAGAGTGAAATAATAGAAAGAGTTTCTATTTAGATTTTCACATCGGACTTGAATCGAATGATTATATCATATGACAGAAACTAGGGTTTGACGAGTTCACCTTAACCCTAATCTGATCGGGGCTCAAGATAGAAGAACTTAATCACACAGGTAGCTGCATGAAGAGATTCGCATTCAGCTCTGATGGGTTGCCACCATATACTACTAGGTGTCACTGGATGGATTTTGGGAGCAATTAGAATGATTTAGATGATCGATCATTCTAGCTGTTCGAATCAGAAGAGTTCTGATCCATCGAAAGAAGTTTTGATGATGTCGATGATAAAGATCATGACATATCCCATTACCATATAGAACTGAATCTAACTGGATCACACAAACAAGGGTTTGAATCTGGTGATCATCAATTGAACTGATCCAGTTCAATTGATCTGAATGAGATTCAATTAGGTTCAAGAAAATCATGCTAGCACTCGATTGAACCTAACGTTCTTCTTTTACTATCATAAATAGTTATCCTGACTGAGCCAAAGGAGTTTGTGCTCGATCAGAGGCCTTCACTTGGTCTGACTGGAGCCTGTCCAGGTTAGAAAAGGATTGTCTTATTTTGTAAGATAATACCTGCCATTTTTGGTCACCTACCATTTCTCGTCCTTTGACTTTGGTCAAAAGTTGACCTTTGACTGGTCAAATGTTGACCATTGATACTTTGACTTCTGTCCACATGTCACGCACCTATTGGAGAGCTGGTGGGGCTTGTCCCCCTACTAGAAGCTGGCAAGGAGGAGGGCACATGCCAAGGGTGGCGTGCGCTGAAGCAGGAGGCACCCAGGAGTCCCTGTTGGATAGGGACTCCATCTCCTTTTTGGATTCCAAATAGACTCCTCCTAAGAACCAAGTTTGACTGGTCTTAGGCACCATCTAAGGATGAATTCAAGGGACTCTATTTCCACCAATCAGATTTAGATCTAATTTTACAAAGAGTTATGATTGGTTGGAAAGAAGAGGAGTTGGATCACGCATAGTCTATAAATAAGACCCTGCACCCAACTTAAAGAGAGAACACAATTCCCATCCCCCAAGGTTGCCTCTCTCTTCCTCCTCCATGCCAAGTCCATCATCTCCCTCTCCTCTCCACATCCAAAGTAGTTTGGGATTCAGTTGGTGTGATCCAGGCGAAAAAAAGGTGACAGAAAGCTGGAAGGCTATGCTGCTACAAAGGACAACTTCTAATCTTCGAAAGCTTTTTTGAAGATCCTCCAAATTAGATTCAGATCTTATTTTTGGAGACATGATAAAGAAGAAGAGGATCTCTAGATCCAACCTGAGTGGATACCGATAGAGGCCAGGCACCTATGTGGCTAGATTCATAATCTTCCGCTGCTTATAGGATCATCAACGGATAATAGGATTACCCTACATTAAGGTTAATTAAATTTAATTTAATTTATCTAAACTTTATTTTAATTATTAGAATAATAAGAATCAGTTCTAAAATATTTCAGATCTGATTTGGATCAAAGAAAAAAAATTTTAAAATATATCTCTCGATCTGATTAGATCTGAACGAACCTGATCTAGGAAATCAGGATTTTTCTTCATTCTCAATAGCAGAATGCTCTTGAGTTGATCACGTTTAATGATGATGTATCCATACATCTCACCTATATGCCATTCTAATGTCTCCACACATCTTGGTTAAGAGGATAACTAATCTAAATGGCATATAGCGACCTATGCTCGATAGATGTTGTCATCCTAATTAACAGCCTATCATTTGATCATGAATAAATTTAAGGACTAATCGATAAATCCTCTCTTTATCAAAACTAAATAGTCTTAAGAACTGAAGGAGAAATTCTTATATCCCGGATCAAGTTCGTTCAGGTCTGATTGGATCGAGAGAGATATTTCAAAAATTTCTCTCATGTATCTAAATCAGATTTGAGATGTTTTAGATCTAATTTTATAGATCTAATAAATAAAAATAAAAATAAATTAAATCTAATTTAATTTATATCTTGATGTGGGTAATCCAATTATCCTTTGATGATCCTGCTGATTGTCTGAGATTCTGGATCTAGCCACGCAAGTGCTTGACCTCTAGTGTTATCCACTTGGATTGGATCTGAAGATCTTCTCCTTCCTTATCACTTCTCCAAAAATCAGATCTAGATCTGATTTGGAAGATCTTCAAAATCTCTTTTAAAGATCAGCAGTTGTCTCTACAGCAGTGCTGCCTTCTTCCTTTCTCGTCAGCCTTTTCTTGCCTGGATCACACCAAACTGAAGCCTAACTTTCCTTGGGCATGGAGAGGAGAGAGAGGATCAGAAGATAGGATGAAGGAGGGGGAGGAGCAGCCTTGGGGCATGGCTAAGAGGAACTCACTGAAAGTTGGGTGCAGACAGGGTTTATTTATAGACCCTGCTGCACCATGCAGTGCCACATCATCCCGACCAATCGCGTTGTTTCATACAATCAGATCTAAATCTGATTGGTGGGATGACATCATCTAATAAAATTAGATGAGAGTCTCATAAATTCATCCTTAGATGGCGCCTAAGACTTGTCAAAGTCTATAGGTAAGGGTCACCTAAGAAGAATCCAAGAAGCAACCTAAGACTGGAGTCCCAATCGTATAGGACTCTAGGCATCCCTATCCATGGGCGCACAGCCATCCTAGGTGTGCACCCCCTTCTTTCCAAAATCTAGTAAGAAGACAAGCCCCTAGCTGCTCTCCAATAAGTGCATAACACATGGGCAGATGTCCAAGGGTTAAAAGTCAACGTTTGACGAAAGTTAAAGGACAAGAATTAGCAGGTGACGAAAAATGGTAGGTATTGTCTCAAATTTATCTCATAAATTAAGACAACCCTTTTCTGACTTGGAGAAGCTTCAATCAGACCAAGTAAAGGTACCTAAGTGAGTGCAAACATATTTGGCTCAATCGAGATAACTTTTAATGATAGTAAAAGGAGAACGTTAGGTTCACTCGTGTGCTAGCATGATTTTCTTGAACCTAATTGAATCTAATTCAAATTAATTAAACTGGGTTGGTCCAATTGATGATATCCAGATCCAAACCCTTGTTTGTATGATCTAGTTAGGTTCAGTTCTGTATGGTAATGGGATATGTCATGATCTCTATCATCGACATCATCGTAACTTCTTTTGATTGATCCGAACTCTTCTATTTCAGACAACTGGAATGATTGATCATCTAAATCATTCTAATTGGGCCCAAAATCTAGTAGTGACACCTAGCAGTATGTGGTGGCAACCCATCAAAACTAAAAATGAACCTCTCAGTGATTTACTTGTGTGATTAAGTTCTTCTATCTTGAGCCCCGATCAGATTAGGGTTAAGGTGAACTCATCAAACCCTAATTTCTATCATATGATTTAATCATTCGATTCAAGTCTGATGTGAAAATCTTAATAGAAACACTTTCTATTATTTTACTCTCTACCATAGCCATGGGCTTATGGACTTGATTCTCATGATCATCATAGGGTTGCTTCTCATTCATCGAGGTAGATAGATTCTCTCTTGGTGCGATCCAATTCCTACAATGAACATGCTATAGCCAACATACACCTCAGGATTCCGAATGGCTTGGAGACCGGGTTATGGTGTAATCAAACTATAATATCCTCAAGATGAACTATCGATGCACCTTAGGTCAAATAACCAAACAAACCACTGCAGCTTCGAGTCAGTCATTGATAAGAAGGTAGACGTCCTAAATTATAATTTTGGTCCTAGAAGTGTATTACAAGTGTCAGCCAATTCTGACTTCTAGGGCATACATATCTAATAATCTCCCACTTGACCTAAAGCCAATTGGCTACAAATCTAAGTCCCATCTTCTCAAGCTGGGCTTTGATCTTTTGCTGGTCCAACGGCTTTGTAAGCAGGTCCACCGCATTATCTACGGAGTCGACCCTCTTGACCTCGATGTAACCCTTCTCGAGGTAATCATGGATGAGGTGGTTTTGCCGCTCGATGTGCTTAAATTTTTGGTGAGACCTCAGCTCCTTAGCAAGGGCTATGGCATCATTATTGTCACAGTACAGAGGAATGGCATTTGATGGCATTACTCCAATCTCTGCAGCAAACTTCTTGTACTAAAATGCCTCCTTTGCAGCTTTTGACGCAGCGATGTATTCTGCTTCCATGGTGGAATCTGCTATCACTGTCTGCTTGAAACTTTTCCAACTGACAGCTCTACCATTGCACATAAATAGACTCCTAGATGTCGACTTTTGATCATTTACATTAGACATAAAATTCGAGTTTGTATACCCCTGGACTTAGAGTTCTCCATTATCAAAGACCAACAATATATCCATAGTTCTTCTTAAGTACCTAAGGATACATTTCATAGAAGTCTAGTGTTCCTCACCTGGATTCGACTGATATCTGCTCGAGACAGTCATAGCATCGGCTATATCAGGTCGTGTACATAACATGACATACATGAGGCTCCCTATTGCTGAAGCATAAGGGATCTTGCTCATGCATTCTATTTTCTCAGGTGTGCTAGGACATATCTTCTTGGAAAGATAAATGCCATGTCTGAAGGGTACAAAACCCCTCTTAGGGTTTTCCATGCTAAACCTTCTTAACACTTCCTCTATGTACATTTTCTGTGAAAGTCCTAGCATCCTATTCGGTCTATCTCTATAGACCTTAATTCCTAGAATAAAGGATGCTTCTCCAAGGTCTTTCATGGAGAATTCTTTAGATAACCATATTTTAACTATGGTCAACATAGAAATATCATTCCCAATAAGGAGGATGTCATCCACGTACAATACAAGAAAGACAACAGTGCTCCCACTGACCCTTTTGAAAATACATGGCTCTTCCTCATTCTTGATGAAACCAAACAATTTGACTACATCATTAAAACTAGTGTTCCAGCTCCGAGATGCTTCCTTAAGTCCGTATATGGATCTTTGCAGCTTGCATACCTTATGATCATCATCACTGGATGTGAAACCTAGTGGCTATTCCATATAGATATCTTCCTTAAGATATCCATTTAAGAATGCTATTTTTACATCCATTTGCCATATTTCATAATCCAAATAGGCTGCAATAGCAAGCAATGTGCGGATGCATTTAAGCATAGCTACTAGTGAAAAGGTATCCTGATAGTCAATGCCTTCATGCTGACTATAACCTTTTGCCACTAATCTAGCTTTGAATGTCTCCACATTTCCATCTGCACCAATCTTTCTCTTGTAGATCCATTTACATCCAATAGGTACTATACCTTCTAGTGGATCTATTAAGGTCTAGATTTGGTTTGAGTGCATCGAGTCAATTTCTGACTTCATTGCCCCTAACCAATTCTCGAAGTTGATATCTGATATCGCCTTGTTATAGATTTTGGGATCATCACTGTGAACTCCATTACCTATGAGGAATATTTTCTCTACTTTTTCTAAAATAGTACCTAAGTACCTCTCAGGAGGATGGGAAACCCTTTCCGATCTATGAGGTGGAGGAGGTAGTGAATGGATTGGCTAAACTCGATTTGGTTCCATTTAGTCCTTAGCTCGTTGCTCTTGTGAGACTTTCTCCTCGAGGTTGATTTGCTTTCCAATGCTGCTATCTTGAATAAACTATTTTTTAAGAAAGATGGCATGTCGACTCACAATCACATTGTGATCTTCTAGAATGTATAAATAATATCCTATTGACTCTTTAGGATATCCTACAAATCAAGCTTTGAAGGACCTAAAGTCTAACTTATTTGCTTGTTGTCTTTTGACATGAGCCGGACAACCTCAAATTCTGAGATGACTCTGACTTGGTTTCTTACCATGTCATATCTCATACGGTGTGGTAGGAACAGTTTTAGAAGAAACCCTATTCAGTAAGTATATTATAATTAATAAACCGTATACCTAAAGAAAATGAGGAAAGTCTGTGAAGCTCATCTGGATCGGACCATATCTAATAGAGTCCGATTCCTCCGTTCTAAAATCCCATTAAGTTGAGGTGTTTTAGGTGGAGTCCATTGAGAGACTATGCCATTTTTCTTGAGATAGTCTAGGAATTTTTGACTAAGGTATTCACCTCCTCGATCTGATCAAAGAACCTTAATGGATTTTCTAATTTGCTTTTCTACTTCATGTCTGAATTCTTTGAACTTTTCAAAAGTTTCAGACTTATGTCTCATAACATACACATACCCATAACTAGATAAATCATCTGTAAAGATTACAAAGTAGATAAAGTTACCTCTAGTCGACACAATAAATGGGCCACACACATCAGTATGTACTAGGGCAAGAAGATCCATAGCCCTTTCCCCATATCCTACAAAAGGGAGTTTAGTCATTTTGCCATGAAGACAAGATTCACAAATTGGATATGACTTGAAAGTCAACGGACTCAATAATTCGATTTTCTCTAATTTGTTAACCATATCTTCTGCTATATAATCTAGTCTCACGTGCCATAGATACCTATCATGTGGACTATTCCTAGGTCATTTTATGGTATTCACATTTTGCTCGATATTAAAAATAGATACATTAACATGTAACTGATAAAGACTGTTAATAAGAAAACTACTTGCAATTTTATATCTTTCATAAAGAATGTTACAATGGTCCTTAAGAAAACTAATTACATAGCCTTCTAATGCAAGGTAAGAAATAGAAATTAAATTCCTGCTTGCTGCAGGCACATAATAACAATCTTTTAACACTAAGTCTAAACCAGATGGTAGTCGAAGAGGGTATATTCCCATGGCCACAACAGTAACTTTTGCTGTATTTTTGATGCATAGGATCATTTCGCTATCCCTCAGCCTCCTGCTATCCTCAAGACCCTATATAGAAGTGCACAAGTGAGCACTAGAACCAGAGTCAAGCACCCAACTAGATGTAGAAGAAACCATAAGGTTAGACTTAATAACGAGCATACCTCCAGAAGGACCTACCTCCTTCTTATTCTTCAGGATGGCCAGATATGTAGGGCAGTTTCATTTTTAGTGGCCGTTATTATTGCAATGAAAATACTTTCCTTTGTCAGCGACCTTCTTCAGCTTTGCCTTTTTCTTCTTTCCTCTTCCACCTTCTGCTTTTTCACAGACTTTTTCTTCTTTCTGAAAGACTTTCTCTTGGAAGAAGTCCGTTCCATAGCAAGCACTGAGCCTTTAGAACCTTTCATGGAAAGTTCAGTGGTAACCAGCATGTTCACAAGTTTGGCTAAGGAATTTTGAAGTTTATGCATAAGGTAGTTCATGATGAACTACCCATATGCATCGCCAAGGATTGCAGAATTATGTCATTCTACTGATCCAAGTCTAACTTCATCATTAGACAATGATATCAGACTGACTGACCATCATGCATCTTAGCCTTGAAAAGTCGTTTAGTAACTTGATACTTGGTTGCACGACTCTATTCACCAAACATCTCCTATAGGTGAGCCAACATTTGGCGAGCAGTTCTGATATCTTCATGTTGGTGCTAAAGTTCATCAGATATCGAGCCCAACATGTAATATCTGGCCTTGTTATCTTCGTCTATCCACTTATCCAAAGATGCTCTCTGTTTAGCGGATGGACGAGCTGGTAAGATGGGAGGGTCCTGGTTCAACACATGGGTTAACTTCTCGAAATCCAAAATGATTTTGATGTTCTGGAGCCAATCCAAGTAATTTGGTTCGGTTAGTCTATGGGTGTCCAGGATTCATGCTAATGGGTTGGATGCAGACATTTTTCTACAGAGAGTCAAAGTTTCTAGTTAGATATTGTAATAAAGACTTAACCAATTTATTTAGAAATTTTATTTTTAAACAAATTAGCTTTCATTATTTCTTTAAATCCCTATACTCCCTCTGTAGAGATGCAAAAATTTTCATGATTAATGGTTTCTAGTGGGTGGTGTGGTCCCACCAACTAACTCATCACCTCACCTAACAGTTATTGGTGATGGGTTAGCCAATGAGTGAACAACTCTTGTTCAATGATTCTCCAGTCATGGTGCACCCAAACTTGGTCTCTAATTTATGAATCTCATCGTGCCTGGAATATTGATCCATTTCTTAGTTAAGTTAGACCCACCATTTGCATAGATTGAATTTCTAATTGAGTCTCTCATCATATCCAAAATATTGAGCCCAATCCATCCTCCAGCCTGTAGCATCCAATGCCTAATAGATATGGTTGTATCTTTTCGATGCAACTGAACTACTATAACTAACCGAGAGTAATCAACCGCGAAAAGGGCTTGCACATCTACAATGGTGGAAGATCTTAGACTTAATCTTTTCTTAGGAGAGATTTGATTTAGGTCTCATTAAACTAGACTTGACATAGTCATAACCATTATGACTAACCTAGTGGCATGGGTTAGCTCGAATTATTGACCACCTTAGATCAGAACTGAGTCAACAAACATGGCCAAGTAAGTGAGACCGATGGAAGGGATATGCCATTAACTCGACAAGAACGCATTCGAAGTCGAGTAGCTCCCAATTAAAAATCAGTCGGTCGTATCTGCCAAACTTACCTTAGACACCAAATTGTTGAGCCAGAACCAATCAATGGGTTAGCCTACAATCCAGACTCTAACCACTGA
The DNA here is from genome assembly GCA_006176705.1 of Cocos nucifera. NCBI lineage: Eukaryota > Viridiplantae > Streptophyta > Magnoliopsida > Arecales > Arecaceae > Cocos > Cocos nucifera. Next base: position 16,261 of record QRFJ01006324.1, on the reverse strand, counting down.
GCCTAATTAGGTCTTAGCTTGATCGATCACTCACGTGACTCGATCTTAACCCAGACATAATCCTATTAGGCTGGTCAATTTAAGCACTGTTGATCCCATCTTACCAACTCTTAATTCGATTTGAACAACTGCTTAGACCTAATTAAGCTACCCAAGCTCGAACCCAAATTTATGAATATATCTTAGATCTAAAATTTTCAATTTTAGATCTAACATATATTTCATAATCTTAATTCTTAATTAAGTTTATGGTTTACAAACAAAATATGTAAATAAAATCCTAGGGTTTAAGGATCTAGGGTTTTGTAGAAAGTAATTTTTTTATTTTTGATTAAGGATGAACACGCAGCACCCCTATACATCATAAGAACACCCCATCGAATGAGAGGAAAGGGTATTTAAATCCTACTTTATTCTTATGATCGGACGGCCAAGAGGAATGCCTTAATTAGAAATATAAATCTATAAAACTAGTTAGATCTACATCATATATCTCATATATAAAATTTGATCTAACTTAATACATGTTTTGTATACATCTTAAGTATTATGCATGCAAGTTTTTTGGATCTAAATTATCTCATAATTATCTAAAAAATTAAATTTAAATTGATCACATCAAAATAAATTCTAATCTAGACAACTATGTAGAACCATTCTACAACTAGTCTAGACATGCAAGCATCATATCTCATATGATCTAAAAATTAAATAATTTTATTTTCTATTTTTTAGATCTTATTATAATATTTATAATCATTAAAAAATAGAAAATAAATAAATCTAAAATCATAATTTAATTAGAATAAATCATGATCATGCAAGACTACGTATAGAACTATTCTATTTTACAACTAGTCATGCATATTATAAAACTTAGATCTATATTATTTAATTTTAATTTTTTTGATTTCAGATCTAATCATATCTCATGTGATATCTAAAATCTTTTATTTATTAGATTAAAATAAATTAAAAAAGATCTAAATAATTTTTATTGAACCTAGCTCTGATACCAGTTGAAGGGAAAATTCTTATTTTTTGGATCAGATTCATTCAGGTCTGAATAGATCGAGAGAGATATTTTAAAAATTTATTTTATATATTGAAATTAGATTTGAGATATTTTAGATCTAATTCTATAGATCTAATAAATAAAAATAAAAACAAATTAATTTTAATTTAATTTATACCTTGATGTGGGTAATCCGATTATCTCTTGATGATCCTACTGATTGCCTGAGGTTCTGGATCTAGCCACGCAAGTGCCTGACCTCTACTGCCATCCACTTAGGCTGGATCTAGAGATCTTCTTCTTCTTTATCACTTTTCCAAAAATTAGATCTAGATCTAATTTGGAGGATCTTCAGAACTCCTTCTGAAGACCAGCAGTCATCTCTGCAGTAGTGCTGCCTTCTTCCTTTCTCATCAAACTTTTCTTGCTTGGATCGCACCAAACTGAAGCCCAACTTTCCTTCGGTGTGGAGAAGATAGAGAGGATCAAAAGATGGCATGGAGGAGGGAGAGGGGTAGCCTTGGGGCATGGCTAAGAGGAACTCACTAAAAGTTGGACATAGATAGGGTTTATTTATAGACCCTGCTACGCCATGCAGTGCCACATCATCCCGACCAATTGCATTGCTTCATGCAATCAGATCTAAATCTGATTGATGGGATGACATCACCTAATCCAATTAGATGAGAGCCCCATAAATTCATCCTTAGATGGTGCCTAAGACTGGTCAAAGTCTATAGGTAAGGGTCACCTAAGTAGAATCCAAGAAACAACCTGGAGTCCCATCCATATGGGACTCCAGGCATCCCTATCCATGGGCGCACGCCATCCTAGGCATGTGCCCCCTTCTTTCCAAAATTCTAGTAAGGGGACAAGCCCCTATCTACTCTCCAATAAGTGCATGACACATGGGCAGATGTCCAAGGGTCAAAGGTCAATGTTTGACCAAAGTCAAAGGACAAGAATTAGCAGGTGACGAAAAATGGCAGGTGTTGTCTCAAATTTATCTCATAAATTAAGACAATCCTTTTCTGACCTGGACAAGCTCCAGTCAGACCAAGTAAAGGTATCTGAGTGAGCACAAATATATTTGGCTCAGTTCGAGATAACTTTTAATGATAGAAAAAGGAGAACGTTAGGTTCAATCGTGTGCTAGCATGATTTTCTTGAACCTAATTGAATCTAATTCAAATCAATTGAACTGGGTTAGTCCAATTGATGATATCCAGATCCAAACCCTTGTTTGTGTGATCCAGTTAAGATTCAGTTCTATATGGTAATGGGATATGTCATGATCTCCATCATCGACATCATCGAAACTCCTTTCGATGGATCAGAACTCTTCTGATTCAGACAACTAGAATGATCGATCATCTAAATCATTCTAATTGCTCCCAAAATCCACCAGTGACACCTAGCAGTATATGGTGGCAACCCATCAAAACTAAAAATGAACCTCTTGGTGCAGCTACTTGTGTGATTAAGTTCTTCTATCTTGAGCCCCGATCAGATTAGGGTTAAGGTGAACTCGTCAAACCCTAATTTCTATCATATGATTTAATCATTCGATTCAAGTCCGATGTGAAAATCCTTAATAGAAACTCTTTCTATTATTTCACTCTCTACCATGGCCATGGGCTTATGGACTTGATTCTCATGATCATCATAGGGCTGCTCCTCATCCTACCGAGGTAGATAGATTCCATCTTGGTGCAATCCAATTCCTACAATGAACATGCTATAGCCAACATACACCTCAGGATTTCGAATGGCTAGGAGATCGAGTCATGGTGTAGTCAAACTATAACACCCTCAAGGTGAACTATCGATGCACCTCAGGTCAAAGAACCAGACACACCACTGCAGCATCGAGTCAGTCATTCGATGAGAAGGTAGACTTCCCTTAATGACTACTCGAGGTGGTCACGCTCAGTGCCCTCGTTCTCTAACGAGTACCTGTACTCTCGCTCTGGTGTCTCTACACCATAGACTCAAGACTCATCTACTATAAAGAAGCGATTGTACACCTAACCTTTCTGGATCAATCACCATCCTCATGATGATCCTATGGTCAGGAGCATTTTATGAGTTAATAAATAAAAATTCATATCTTAAATTTTCAACTCTTGAAAATATGAATTATCATTACCATTAACTCAAGGGATGTATCACAGACACTAAATACACATTTATGATAGAAAATAATCTATTTTATTATTTATAATCAATATTATAATTTTGCCACTAGAAGTGTATTACAAGTGTCAGCCAATTCTGGCTTCTAGGGCACACATATCTAACAAGGACTTCGTCATAATAATAGAGTTCATTAGAAGATGTAAACTTATGATGAAAAAAGATGCCAAAATATTTTTTATTAATTAACAAATTAATTACAATATCTCAACCATCAATAGACTGATGATTGATTTTGGGACACAATTCCCAACAACTCCTACTTATTCTAAAGACACTCAGCATAGTATCTAATACCCATCTTCGACTTATGGTTGTCGAACTCCTTAATTGCTAGGGCTTTAGTGAAGGGGTCGGCTAGGTTCTTCTTTTCATCGATCTTCTAAAGGTTGACACTATCATCATCCATGATCTCATGAACCAAATGAAAGCAGCGCAGAATGTGCTTTATTCGTTGGTGTGCCTTCGATTCCTTTGCTTAAGCTATGGTGCTAGTGCTATCACAGTAGAGCAAGACTGGACCATCAATGAAGGGTGCTACTCCGAGCTTGATGATGAACTTTTTTAGTCACAAATTTTCTTTGCTGCATCTGATGTTGCCATGTACTCTGCTTCACAAACAGAGTTAGCCACTGTATGCTGCTTGGAACTTTTTCAGTAGATAGCTTCATCATTTAGAGTAAAGATATATCCCGACATATTTTTACCGTCGTCATGATTAGATTGAAAGATGGAATCCGTAAACCCCATAAGCTTCAGATTTGACTCACCATAAACCAACCATTGGTCCTTAGTATTTCTCAAATACTTAAGGATAGTTTTAACCACCTTCTAGTGATTTTCTCTAGGATCAAACTGGTATCTACTCACTACTCCTAGTGATATGCCATGTCTTATCTTATACATATCATTGCATACATAATAGACCCCACTATTGAGGCATATGGAATTCTACTCATATGCTCTCTCTCTTTAGGAGTTGTCGGACAATCCTTCTTAGAGAGAGAAATTTCTTTGCCTATCGAAAGATAGCCCTTTTTGGAATTCTCCATGCTAAGTCTCTTCAGCATAGTTTCTATATATGTGGATTGGAATGTACCAAGCATCCTTTTTGATTTATCCCTATAGATGTTCATCCCTAGGATGTAGGATGCTTCACCCAAGTCCTTCATGGACAACTGTGATGACAATCAGACTTTTATTTTTTGTAGTATGGGGATGTCATTTTCAATTAAGAGAATATCGTTCACATACAAAATAAGAAATACCACTGCTGGACCATTTGCCATTTGTAAATGTAGAATTCTTCTCCATTCTTAATGCAGTCATACATTTTGATCACTTTATCAAAATGCATGTTCCAACTCCGAGATGCTTGCTTCAATCCATAAATAGATCTATGAAGCTTGCACACCTTGGACTCATCTACGGATGTGAATTCTTTAGGTTGTATCATATACACTTCTTCGATCAGCTCTCCATTTAGGAAAGCTATCTTCACATCCATCTGCCAGATCTCATAGTCCAGATGGACAACAATGGCAAGCATGATCTGAATGGACTTGAGCATTACCATAGAAGAGAATGTCTCATCATAGTCAATACCGTAATGTTGATGATACCCCTTAGCAATCAGATGGACTTTATAGGTCTCCACCTTTTCGTCTATACCCCTCTTCCTTTAGAAGATCCATTTACACCCAATGGGTTTAACCCCTTTAGGTGGATCAACTAATATCCATACATCATTAACCTTCATGAAATCTATTTTGGATCTCAAGGCTTCAAGCTATTTCTCAGAGTTGGATCTTTGCATCGCATCCATATAAGTGATCGGATCCTCATCGTTCTCATCGAGTTCGATGGGATCACCATCCTGGGCCAAGAATCCATAGTATCTATCTGGATGGCATGGTACTCTATCGGATCACCTTAATGGTGTAGGTTCGCTAGGCTTCGCATTTGATCTGATCAAATCTAACTTAGGTTCAACATTTTGTGTTGGACTATCTACCTGTTGAACTTCATTAAGTTCAACCTTAGAGGCAACAGTTCCTTCATCAAGGAACTCCTTTTCCAAAAAGGTTGCCCTAAGGTTGACGAACACCTTTTGTTCATCAGCATGATAGAAATATAATTCTTTGGTCTCTTTTGGGACCCTATGAATGTAAACTTGTTAGACTTAGGTCCAAGTTTGTTTGTAACTAACCGTTTGACATAAGCCGAGCACTCCCAAATCCTAAGGTGTGAAAGTGCTGGCTTGCACTCTGTCCATATCTTATATGAGGTTTTAGCTACAGACTTACTTGAAACTCTATTTAATAGATAATAAGCCGATTCGAGTGCATATCCCCGAAAGGATATTGGCAAGCTGGCAAATCCTATCATGGATAGGACCATGTCTAATAGAGTTTGATTTCTCCTTTCAAACACACCATTATGCTGTGGTGTTCCAAGAGGAGTCCATTGGAAGAGAATTCCATTTTTTCTTAGATATGTGAGAAACTCACCAGAAAGGTATTCTCCTCCTTGATCAGATCGAAGAGTTTTAATATTTTTTTTAGTTTATTTTTCTACTTCACTTCAGAATCATTTGTACATTTCAAAAGAATCCGACTTATGTTTAATCAGATAGACATATCCATATCTAAATAGATCATCTATGAAAGTGATGAAGTAGACATATCCACCTCTGGCACTTGTACTCATTGGTCCACATACATTAGTATGTATTAGACCTAAGAGCTCATTGGCTCTCTCACCTTTTTCAATGAAAGGTGACTTGGTCATTTTACCAAGAAGATAGGACTCACATGTTGAAAGTGATTCACAAGCATTAACTTTGACGATTTCCTCCTGAGTCAATATGTTTATCCTATTCTTATTTATATGACCTAGCCTATAGTGCCATATGTAGATATTTGATACACTATCTAATCTAGGATGCTTTCCAGTAGAATAGACTACATTAATAGGTTGTGATAACATATATACACCATTGTTCAATTATCCATGGAAAATAGCAACACCATTCACAATGACATTACAAACTTATTTTTTTATTGAAATTTCATAATTGTTCATGGCCAAAAGGCCTACAGAAATGATATTTAAAAAGAAACTAGGATAGAAATGATAATCACTAAGAATAATGGTATGAGGTTCAAATATAAGTTTCAAAATTTTTAAAGCTAGAACTGAAACTGGTCTTCCATCTCCAACATTCAGGAATCTCTCATCTTGCTCAAATTTTCTACTGACCTGCAACCCCTACAATAAATTGCAAATATGGTAAGGGCTATCGGTATCCAATACCCAGTCAGTAATATCATAAATAAAAAAATTATAAAAAGTTATCATATAAATACCTTGCCCAGCAATAGCTTGCTTCTTTCTCTGCCTATTCGGGTCCAGAGAGATAATGTACTGAGAATAGTTTCTTTTTTAATACCCCCACTTTTTGCAAAAGAAGTATTTAACTTGCATAGATGTTCCAGCCTGAGCTTGCACCTTCTTAACTTTCTTCTTCTTGATCTTCTTTCCTTTTCTAAAGGATCGAGAACCAGAAGATGAATCTTTCACTAAGTTCACCGACTCCTTGTGGAGTTAGTGATCCTTCTTAAAGTTTGCTAGAGATCCATAATGGGAGTTTGCTAAAGATCTTTAATGATTGGGAGAGGTTCGGCCATCTAGCCATGGGCAATTTCTCTTGGTGGAGTTCAATCAGGGCAACGAAGATTTTGAGGTCGCTTGGAAGCTAAGATGGGTGAGTTCAGTCGAGCTTGATCCTTTTGGTCTAGCCTTGCACAGATGAGCTAGCCTGAACTTGCACCTTCTTTGGGACACGATTCCCAACAAGGAGCACTAAGGTTTGCAGTCCGTAAAATAGCTATCACATGTTCTATATTAGGAACTGGACTTACGTTGATGATGAGATCATTTTAAACCAATTCAGCTGACAGGCGTGACATGGACTGAGCAGATCCATGATCGACTAGATGAAGTTCATCCTAAAAGGTGTCCAACTGGAAGGGATTTGATTGGAAGGAGTTCGACTGAAAAAAATTAGTCTGGAAGGAGCGTGACTAGGAGCAGTTCATCTATCCTCAAAATCCATTGTTCATCAGGGTTGGACGAGTTGGGGCTTCAATACTAAAAAATTCTATTATTCATCCCAAGCCAAAAAGCAAAGTTAATGAAATAGTACTTTTTTTTATTGTTCAAGATCATTTGGTCAGACTTTAGTATTCTCTTGATAAGTTTTACGGTCAGAAATTATTACTGAGAAGATCAGTAGATTCTCATAAAGTGGAGGTTGACCGCTAAGAACTTCGGCAAGAACTAATTTTACCTCCAACATTATTTGTTTGTGTAGATTTCAAATATGAGAGAAGGTGCCTAAGAGTCCTTTTGCAGATAGAACACTTTGATGTTTGTTCAAAATTTGGATAAAGATGAAACTCCTAGCCGCCCCTTCACTATGTTGGCGCCACTTGGACCGAGTGTCCAAGTGGTTTGGGACTCTGCATTACCCATGCCTACATCTGATATGGCACCTCTTATGAGGGCCATTAGATGATGTTTTCACTTGATCTTAGCCCTTCAGTGGTTGGTGCCGTTTAATATTGCTTTGCGACACTTTGAAAACTAATGTAGAATTTTATTCCGAAGAGTCTTTCTGCATGAAGCGACTCTTAGATTTAATTCTCTTTGTTCTCCACATGTCCTGAGATTTTTAATGGGAACGAGATCATCTGATGGGGCATGAGAAATCAGATGGGAGGGGGTGTGAGAAATTTAGGTGGCACACCTTTGTACATTGTAAATAGAGGTGCGCACCAAAAGTCAAGACATTCAATCCTGATCCTTCTTTCTTACAACCCACTCCCTATTGTCCAATTTCTCTCTTCCTTTCCTTATTAAGACAAGGTCCTATTAAGGACAAGGGGTTTTCTTTAGGACAAGGGTCTAGAAAGAGAGATAAGGAAGGCAAGGAGAAAAGAAAGTAAGGAAAGGAAAGGCTAGGAGGAAGGAAGCAAGGCTAAGAAAAGGTTCTGCCCAAAAATTAAATTATTTCAATAGAAATTTAATCCAAGAAATCAGATTTAAAAGATGTTAGAAACTTGATCAAGTCCCCGTGTGGATCAACATTGGAGGATGAATACGTAGGCACCTGGTGGAACCCTTGCCGGACTACTGCCAAAATTCAAACTCAAATCAGGGTTTAGCGATCCAGGTATGATTCAATACCCTATGTTTATATTACAAATGCATGTTATATGATTTGAATTTATATGATTTAAATTTAATAAGATGGTCCTAGATTAGGATTTGACTTTGGGATTTCTTTATGAAATGTTTTAAAATCCATGCTTTCATCCTGTTCACCAAACCGTACAGTGGTATCAGAGCCACCCTTATTAGGTTAAATCATATGTTGTTATGCCTAATATTTTATAGCATAATGGATGATATGATATGATCATATTTCATTATTTATAATTAGACTATGATTTACATGATTCTATAAGGGAGCCCTAGCATAGTGGTGCATGTCTGCTATGTGGTAGATAGTTGTCCTAGAATGATGGGATCTTAACATGCATGTTAGTTTGTTAATATGAATGTCTATGATTTGCTATGATTGATGTGATCAATATATACAAATGCTTCATATGAAATGATATGATCATTATGTTTATGCTACTTAATTAGAATGTGTATAGAGATCAATTAAATCCCTCTTTAAAATTATATTAAGTTATAGTGTATTTAACCAATAGCAGAATTAGTCTTCATATATAATTGATCGATTGATGTTTAGAAAAGTGGTTCATGATTGATAAAGAGAAAATGATTACTAATTAATTCTATTGTCTGACCTGACCAATTTATTGATGTCTAAGAAAAGAAATGGAGGACCCCCACCTCTCTCTCACTTACCTGACTGATTAGATTAATTTAATTCTTGATTGGGATGCTTAGTATCATAATCACTATATTATGTCCTTCCTTCATGCTAGGTCATTATTATGTCAAGAACCATATTAGGTTTATTGTGTAACCACAAGATCTATTACAGGAACTAACATAATATTGTCCTGGTGCATTAAGATGCTTATAGCATTTTGGATATACTGCTTTGTTGTGTAACCATAAGGGCAGTAATATTCAAATTTGACTGTATAGAAATGAAGGATCCAACTTAACTAAAATATTATAGTTTGTTGTGCAAGCACAAGGCTATTAATGTTTTAAAGATTAGTATTATATTAAGAATTGCATGAGATGCAATTAGAAAGAGTTTTCTATTAGATGTATATCCTAGAAGCCAATTGGCTGACACTTGTAATACACTTCTAAGGATAATTTTATAATTTTAACTATAAATTAATAAAAAAATATTTTTCTATCATAGTGTGTATTTAAAAGTGTCTGTGATACATTCTTTGAGTTAATGGCAATGATAATTCATAATTTTAAGAGTTGAAAATTTAAGATATGAATTTTTATAATTAACTTATAAACTACTCCTGACCATAGGATCGTCACGAGGATGGTGATCGATCCGAAAGATTGATGTACGATCACTTTCTTAGGATAGATGAGTCTTGTGTCGATGGTGTGAAGACACTGGAGTGAAAGTATAGATACTTATTAAAAAATGAGGGCACTGGGCATGACCACCTCGAGAAGTCATATGGAAATCAACCTTCTCATCGATGATTGGCTTGATGCTATAGTTGTGTGTCAGATTCTTTAATCTGAGGTGCATCAGCAGTTCACCTTGAGTATGTTATAGTTTGACTGTACCATAACTCGATCACCTAGCCATTTAGAATCCTGAGATATATGTTGGCTATAGCATGTTCATTGTAGGAACTAGATTGCACCAAGATGGGATCTATCAACCTCGATAATGGAGTAGTCCTATGATGATCATGGGATCAAGTCCTCAAGCCCATGGCCATGGCATTATGGTATAACAGAAAAGTGTTTTATATTAGGATTTCAAATTGAATTCAAATTGAATGATTCATTCGTATAACGGATGTTGGATTTTGATGAGTTTTATATTAGGATTTCAAATTGAATTCAAATTGAATTCAAATTAAATCCTAATCCTATTGAGACTCTTGATAGTAGAATCGATTCACATAGATAGCTACACCAAGAGGTTCACTTTCAGTTCTGATGGATTGCCATCATATGCTGCTAGGTGTCACTGGTAGATTTTGGGAGCAGTTAGAATGGTCTTGATGATCGATCATTCCAATTATATGAATCAGAAAAGTTTTAATCCATCAAAATTTGTTTTGATGATGACAATGATAGAGATAATGACATATCTCATTACCATGTGGAATTGAACCTAACTAGATCACACATACAAGGGTTTGAGTCTAGTTGTGATCAATTGGATTGAGTTAGTTCAATTTATTTAGATTAGATCCGAATAGGTTCAAGAAAATCATGTTAGCACATGATTGAACCTAACATTCTCCTTCTATAGTCTTTTTAGTTTGTCACGGATGAGTTTGACTCAACCAAAATCTTAACTGGAGCTTTGGTTGTCTTAATTCATCAGATGATTTTTAAGACATGTAACATCCTGAACCAGTAAAATAGAGAATTAAAAGATTTGTTTTCATGTATGGGTGGCATAGTAGTCTATTTATGATATAATTGAGCCATTTGAGTATAAATTGTGACTATCTATCATTTCAAATTCTGAAAATTTTCTAAGTCTGGAATCTAGCATCTATTTGGAGAGCTATATGAAATATGAATTTTCTCAAAACCAAAATTAGCGATAATTGATCCTTAGGTGTTAGTGAGTTACAAAGTGATTTTTAATGAATTTTGAGATCCTTTAATCTATTCGTTCTAAGGGAAGAAAAATTTAAAAATTTTGAGTTTTAGAAAATTTGAACTAGAACCCAAATTTTGGAATCTTGTTCTTAAGGATTTTGATTTTTTGGATAATTTTATTAAATCCAAATAGGGGGTTTTTTTGTTATTTATATTTATGTTTTAAAATTAATGGAGACTAAGATAAATGAGGATATTAACTTAAGGGCTACAGTAATGGGTGTTCTATTTTTCTGAGAGAGCAAGCTCGATTTGAGTTCGAGCTAATCCAGCTGATATTCGAGCTGATCCAATTTGGGGCTGAGCCAACTCGATCAGTAGGAATAGAAGAGCGGTGTGATCATGAAGCTTTAAAAATGGTATTTTAAATAGATTTTTGGAAAAATAACTTAACAGCTGGCTTCATTGATTTGTGCCACGTAATTAGAAGAGAGAGGAAGAGGTGTGTTGGCTTCTTGATGGGGTGACATCTTAGAATAAAGACCACTGGTTCTTCTTTAGGTTGTCTTAAGTTCTATAGCTATTCAAAAAGAAAAGAGAAAAGAAGAGAGCTGAGGAAGGTCATGTGTCAGTAAGAAATCTAGGAGAATTTAGTAGGAAAAGGAATGATTTTACTGTAGACCGATTGGAAGGAAGAAAAGTTGCTATTGTTAGAAGAAGGAAGGAGCTGGTTCTATAGTAGCAGTGTTTAACAGTTTGAGGTAAAGTTCTTAAGCTCTAAATTAGGTTCAAATTAATCATTTAAGTATTATTATTAGATGAGATGTTATGGTAAAGCAAATTAAGCAAATAAACTAGAATTGGAGGATGAATTATGCTATTAATTTTACTAGGAACTGCCGAATGGTTTAATAAGTAATTGAAACTATGTTGACTGAATCTGGAACTATTTGTATGGATGAAATCATAGCTAAACTTGTAGCAATTTTTGAATTTATGTTAAGTGTAGTTAGACCTAAGCTAAAGCAAAGCAAGGTATAATCTATTTTCATGTATCATATGGTATGACATTGATATATGTGTGTATACTCATTTGAAAGAGAAGGAAGAAGGCTCAAGAGGGTATTTTGAATGATTCAAGCACCAAAATAAGAAAGATAGCTCAGTAGCTAACTAGTTGAGGTGAGTGGATTTTCTTATCTAGCTTTGGTATTTTTTTTCTTATATGTGGTTCTATTCATTTTCATAAATATGCAATAGAAATATGTACAAATATTTTGATACTTAGCTTATTCTCTTATTTGAATTTTATTTAAATCAGTCTATCAGTATTTGAAAGTTTATTCAGTATCAACTTTTGAAAAAAATGCATAGCACGGTATGTCATGCAGTATATAGTAGCCAGCACCTCCTTGTGATTTAAGGTATCAGAATGCCGAGTGGGGCTTGGCAGCTTATCAGAATGCCCAGTAGGGCTTTATCTTCAGCATTCATACTATGTGCTGACTACTAATGATAGGGGTGCATTGAGGGTAGTCAGCCATAGCCATCAGCATTATTTAGAAAAGAGAAAAAAATGGGTGTATTTAGTTTCGCAGAATTCTTTTGGCTGAGCAGATTCTATTAGCTCAGTAAACTTATTTTAGCTCAGCAAAATGATTTATTTATGGTCTTGTTCCTATTTGGTTTACGTATATTTGAAAGTATATCAATAATATAAGTTATATGTTATGACAGTGAATATTATAGCTATGCCTTCCTATATTTTCACCGTTAGATAGTTTATCCACTCACTAAGACTTTCCAAGTCTCACCGCTCACTCTTTCTCATTACAGTTTTGGAGTAGCTAAGCTCAGAGGGTTATATCAGCATGTGAGTTAGTAGCTATCTTAGAAAAAAAAAGTTGATTATGTGAATCAGGGAAAGGGAGTTGATAGTATTTTTAGAAGTATTAAATAGTGTTGTTCCTATGGCTACTCGGAGCCACAACCGTAGATCTGATCTTTTATGCGAACCTGGATGTTAATCCAGCAAACTGAAGAAGATCTAAGAAAGATGAGAGAAGCTAGGGTTTTAGAGTTGGAACCAGAGAGAAGAGAGAAGAGAGTTAGGGACAAAAGCTTAATTGTATTTCCTTCTTCTTTTTTGTAAAAGTTACGATGTCCCGGTCTATATATCCTAGAGTTCCCACATGAACCTTAATAAACCCCAGCTCAAAAACTCCCTTAGGCTAACCCAATACATGAAATCACTCACCGAGCCCAAGTCTCATATGCTCTCATCTCCTGGATCTAATCCCAACCCATACATGAATTAGCCCCCTTAAGACCTCTCAAACCAAGCCTTAAGACCCCTAGGATCAATCCAGACCCTAGCCCAAAATAGACCCTTGCATAACTCTACCCATGCACTGAGCCGGCTCAGTCTCAGCACTAAGTTGGCTAAGTTCCATTAGGTCCGCTCAGTCTGAAACTGAGCCAACCTTGTTCTGTGGCATGCCTACAGTCCCAAAACTCAACCTTTCTATTTTGTCTATGCTCTGAGACTTAGCGGACCCAGTTTTGGACTGAGCTGACTAACTTGCAGAAAATGTCTTTTCTGCAGTCTTGATTCTCCGACTTTAGTTTCTTACTCTACCTTGAATCTCAGGTCTATGAAGCACCAACCAAGCTCCTTGAGGCCCTCAATACCCAAACCTCAAGCTCGTGGAGAGTTACATGCTGCCTCCACCATAGGATAACTTCTATCCTAGCCCTAGGACCACACCTATCCTAGCCTCTCTAGAGCCCTCACCCTGGCTCCACCCGTGGCCTCCCAAGTCTTGGGAGCACCACACCACCTACAATCTACACCTTGGTGTGCCCAAGCCTTGGCACACCTGGCAACATCCTCTTGTACGATCCTGTTGTCCCTGCATATCCTAATAGCCCCTCGTGCTCATCTTGCTACTGCCATTTTTCTTCAACTGTTGAGCTCCATTTGAGGCCTTTGGGATTACCGCCTCCACCGCTGAAGTCCTTGGATTGTTTCTCTACACCACCATTGGAGTTGTAGGTATCTTTTTGCTTGGCAGCTGCATCACTTATCCTGGACTTCCTTGGAGATCATACACCATTTCTTTACCAGCACTCACCACATATTCTGATGTTCCACCTGACACTATCCCCTTAGAGCCATGCCTATCTCCTTGCATAATCTTCTCCACCTGAATCTATATAGCCCTAGCACTAGTGCTGGGATATAGGTCCTCCCTTTGCACCCCTCTTCTCTAAACCTATGTCACAGCTTCCTTCACCCATGAAGCCTCCTCTACCCGGTGCTTCACCTAAAACTGAAGTCCCCCTGAAGCCATAGAAGTTGACTCTATCTCCGAGTCTCCTGAAGCCAACCACCCAATGCTGCACTGCTGGGCCTGCCACTGTACCTCGAATACCATCACTGATCCTTCAAACCCTCTACACTCTATAGACCTATCCAAAACTATCTCAGATACACCACATCCTATGAGCTCCCCTGAGACCACTAAGAGCTCATCCGAATCTTCACTTTCAGCGACTGTACTGATGGAATTCAAGCTTTCTCCTCTCTTGCACTTCTTCCAAAGCAAGCACTCCCACTTAAAGTGCCCTACTTTTTCACACTTGAAGCATCTCTTGGATCCCTTATTGTCCCTCTATTTTCCCTTCTTCTTCCCTTTTCTATGCTTCTCTAAAACCACAAGACTCTCCTGGAAGACCTCCTTCTTCATCATCCGTTCCCCCTGCTCATTGGACCAGAGCACTGATACGATCTTCTCGTACACCAGTGTCTCCTTACCATATAGTAAAGTTATCACCAATGGATCGAAGCTCCTGGATAGCGAACACAGCAATAATAGACTCTTGTCCTCTTCTAAATCCACCCCTATATTGATCAAGTCCATGTTTATCTGATCGAATCGCTGAATATGCCCCACAACATCCTCACCCTCCTACATTCTAAGGCTATATAGTTGCTTCTTCAACATCAACTTATTGCACATATTCTTTTCTATGTACAACTGCTGCAATCTCGACCATAATCCCTTGGGTGTTCTCTCCTCCAAAATAGCATACAAATTCTCATCCACCAAACAAGCCCATATCATGGCAGATGCCCTTTCCTCCAATGACACTAACTCCTTGTCTGTGATCTCCTCTGCCCTATCTTCAAAGATCGAAGCCAACCTCATCTGAACCAGCAGATCCTCCACCCTTACAATCCACATCACGAAATCTTTTTCTCCATCAAACTTCTCTAATCATACCTTCAATCTGCTATTTACCATGATCAATCTGAGTTAAATAATAGCAAATAGATAGATCTGAGAAATACCTTGACTAGGGATGGTGGACAATAGCCCTATGATCTTTTTCTTCCTTAGGAAGCCTAGAGAAAGTCTTTAGATCTAAATCTCATTGCTGATCTCTGCTGAAAGCTAATCTTCTTCCTTCTTCATGCTCAACCTTGATCTGATACTAATTATTGTTCCTACGGCTGCTCGGAGCCACAACCGTAGATCCAATCTCTTGTATGAACCTGGGTGTTAAACCAGCAAACTAAAAAAGATCTAAGAAAGATGAGAGAAGCTAGGGTTTTGGTATTGGAACCAAAGAGAAGAGAAAAGAGAGTTAAGAAAAAAAGCTCAATCGTATTTCCTTCTTCTTTTTTGTAAAAGTTATAATGTCCTGGTTTATATACCCTAGAATTTCTACATCAACCCTAATAAACACCAGCTCAAAAACTTTCTTAGGCTAACCTAATACATGAAAGCACTCACTGAGCCCAAGTCTCACATGCTCTTCATCCCTAGTCTAATCTAACTCCAGTTATATGAATGTGGACCCCTTACACCACCTCCTTCGGAACCGATGGCCGACCCTCGTTGATCAATCCGAGACACCGTAGATCCCAAAATAATAACCACTTATATGATCTGTAATCTACACTAGAACATGCTTCCAGCTGGAGCTGCTGAATACTCAATTTTAATACTAAGCTGGCTATGTTCCACTAGGTTGGCTCAGTCTGAAACTAAGAGCGGCCCATATCTGTGTCGTAGGCCTTAAGCAATGTTATGATTAACTACGTACTTCAATCAATATTTGTGTGTCTTCTGACGACATTAGCCATAGTCCAGTGGATGAGCTGAAGTTAACCATATAGAATGGCATTCATATAAGACTTATTCTTGATTTCACTCTCTCTCTAGATATAAT